>CBVK0101993679.1:0-15523 GCA_900067695.1 Picea abies | reverse complement strand
TTGAATGAAGAATTGGTGAAGGAATTGTGTGAAGAACAATGTTGTGATAGAAGCTTGGAGACTCTAGTTGGTCTATCAAGAGGAATTGGATATTCTTCATGCAAGTACAGAGAAAGTGTGTGTGTTGGAACCAAGAGTCACTGAAAGGAAGCTTGTGACATCAAGGAAATCAGGTTGTATCTTCTACTTTCAATTAATATGATACAGTGGCATGTCCCTTTCCCATAAAGTCACTCTTACTTTATTGTGTAATTCCTTGATCATATGCATAAGTTGATGTCGAATACATTTTTCTATCTTCACTTTGGTTGGTTTGTGTTTTCTTTTACTTGACCTCACGAGAGCACCGGAGTGAAGCGGGAGCAACAAAGACCTAAGGAAGCGATATAAAGGTATGTCACTTATTCCTCTCTATTAGCAGATTCAATGACTACAACTTAGGGAAAGAGTCATGTCCTATCCTATTTTGTTCTAGATCCAGGTGGATCTAAGGAGATCTATTAGTGTCCGCACCTACCAATTAGTCCGATAACACTAAGGGATTACGTTGGAATCTAGTTACCAACAGTTCAACAATTAATCATATTATATAAGCTATATTTTACAAAACATACACACATAGATTGGGGGGGTAGTCTTTATTGATCCTTATAATACTCTCTTCTAGTTACAATTATATATGATTATGTATCGATACTGCTACATAGATGGGAGGTATTTATCGATGTTGTAATTACCTTTGTTAGTCGATCGACTCAACTATTTAATTAAATATACATTTATACTTTCAATCGACTATTACTATTACATTTCTAATCACTCGCTGGCCTAGTTGACTAGGATCCTACAAAATCCCCTCTTCTAGATTGCAAGAATAGGCTCCATATTCCACCACCTCTTGGGATGATTCTTTAGGAATATCATTAGTACAAGTGGATGATGGATAAAGGGACAACAAGTTCCTCATGCTACCATGAATGTGAAAAAAGATACCTCCTCAAATCCTATGAGACCCTAAACTATACCTGTGTCGTTGTCTTTATTAGTTATTGTCTTCTCATAGAATCCTACTACATGTCCCTCCTTGAGGGGGAGGAAATATATGTTGGAATTATTGTCATTAATTTCAAAGGATTAATGATGTCATTAATGTCATATTAGGGCATTTAAATACACACAACATTTCCAAGACTAATATATATATATATATATATATATATATATATATATATTGTGAAAAAATAAAAAGTAAAATGGTGGTTTCAAACCCATGGGTTTGGGGTATTTTCCCATGGTATTTGGGGTATTTTCCCATGGTATTGGGAATTAATTATTTAATTAATGGACATGTCCCATCATGAAGTTTTATGAAAAATTATAAAAGAATATAGTACTGAGAGAAAGTGTTTTGGTGCAAGATGTAGTAGCATTTGAAGAAGTGGATGAGCAAAGATTGAATATCATTCCAAAAGGGAAGGGTTGTGAAATTAGTTTTAGGTCACCTTGGAGTTTTCGTGATAACAGTTTTTCTAGGACGTTTCAGACCTTGAAATTCTAAAGATATAGAGGATAACTCTTAGTGTACATGTGTTAAATATTTGATATTTCCGTTTGTTATACTTTTGGAGATATTCCCTGTGGAAGTTAGGGTTCCTAAATGCTCCTAAAATTTGTTTCAAATGGATGATCTTGGCACTTTCACTATAAATTATTTTTTGGGATGTTTCATACCTTGAAATTTTGTAGAGATAGATGAGTGATTTTTGTGTACATGTGGTAAAAAATTCAGATGTTGGTTCACTATACTTTCGGAGATATTCCCTATGGAAGTTAGGGTTCTTCGATTCTCATGAAATCAGTTTCAAACAGATCAGTTTGGCATTTTCACTACAACTTATTTTCTAGGACTCTTCAGACTGTGAAATTTTTATAGAACAAAGGATGCATAAAGAAGTTCCTCAGATAAAAATTTCATATGTTGATTCATTTTAATTTATAATATATGATTTGTGGAGTTAGGGTTTCTAAATGGTCCTCATATCAGTTTGAAACAGGTCAGTTTGGAATTTTCCCTATAAATTATTTTCCAGGACTCTTCAGACCATGAAATGTTTACAAAATGAAAGAGACATACAGAAGTACCTCAAGTAAAAAATTCAGATTTTGGTTTGTTGTACTTTATGAGATATTCTCTATCGAAGTTAAGGTTTATGAATGGTTCTAAGATCGATTTCAAAACAAGTCAGTTTGGAATTTTCACTATAACTTTTCAAGGAATCTTCAAACTGTGAAATTTTTACAGAACAGAGGAGACATACAGAGGTACCTCAGGTAAAAATTTCATAATCAAATTTGAAAAATTGGATACGTGGCATGTTGTACAAGTTCTCACTTGGGAAGAGACCAAAGACAACAATATTTGGGAAAGTTTTCATTTGCAAATTCAAATTTGGTTAGACTTGGTAAAGGAAGAAGTAGTGAGAAGACCCGGTGAAGGCAGATGTACTGAGTATACCTAGTAAAGGAAGAAGTCATGAGAAGAATTGGTGAAGGAAGAAATAGAAAGTAGACTCGTTGAAGGTTGGTGCACCTCAGATATTGGCATCTCTTGCTAAGTTGGTGCTTAGCGGTGGGGATTGGTGTCTCTAGTAGATTGGTTTTTATGAATATCTATAAGATATTGGTGTCTCTTTCTAAGTTGGTGCTTAGCAGTGGGGATTTGTTTCTACGAATATATGTAAGAGATTGGTGTCTCTTTCTAAGTTGGTGCTTAGCAATGGGGATTGGTGTCTCTAGTAGATTGGTGTCTATGAAGATCTGTAAGAGTAGGTTAGTTCCTACCAACATTTGTACCAATGGGATTGGTGTCTCCAGTAGGTTGGTGCCTACAAATATTTGTAACAACAGGTTGATGCCTACAAATATTTGTAATAGCAGGTTGGTGCCTAAAAATAATTATAAAGAGAATGTTTTTTGTTTTCTCTCGAAAGGGTTTCCATGTAAATCTTGTGTTCTATGTTATGTGGTTAATTGATATCATATGTGATTGTTTTCTTCTGGTTGATGAATGTTTGAAAAAGTAAAAAAAAATATTATACTAATTCACCCGCCTCTCAATATAAGTGTGTGCTCAACAATTGGTATCAAAGCGAGTTCTTCGGAAATGGTTTAACCATTAGAAGGTAGATCTCAAGAGCACACATGGTCAGTTAAGAAGCTTTCTCCACAAAGAGACATCATTTGTTTGACAGGAAAAACTATTCCTTCTGGAGCATAAGGATGTGAACCTATTTAAAGGCTCTTGATTTTGATATTTGGAAATCAGTCATGGATGTAGTATACATGGACATTCCCAATTCATATGGAGAAATTTTTGACCTCCCTACACCAAGTAAACTTATCAAGGTGTAGGGGGGTGTCTAGAAAATGCAATCCTAGAATGCAAAATTCCAAGAGAAATTGAAGAGAACCCCACAATCATACCAAGTGGAATTGAATAATAAGATTGGTGTCACCGAAAAGTTGTTTAAGCAAGGAAAATCTTGCATGGAAGGATTCTCAAGGGTGTTCGACTTTATCTTCTAGATCTGGACTCACCTGCAAAATGCCCCAAAAATAAGTACCATTGAGTACCACATATGCGCATGGGAGGTGCATATAAATGAAAATAAATAATCACTTTCCTCTCTCCAACCTGCAATGTGCAAAGAGGCCATGACAGAAATATCTGGTCTCCATTGAAAAATCACATCTACCCAAATCAAGAAATAGACATTGTCTTTCATCATGTTGAAAGCACAAGAAAACATTTATTAGCACTACTATGTTCTCGTAGATGCACAGGGAAAGGAAGCCTTAGTGATCATGTTGGATGCACAGATCAAGCCTTCCCCTAGGTCCACCACACTAGAAACAGTCGACAATTTTTTCCAAAATATGAAGGAACTAATGGAGTCATTTGATCGATCTGACTAGGATTTCCAGGACTTCATTTCCCAACTATGCCAAAGGTACCACCCATCACCTACGGCACATCACAATTAGGTTCATTGGCTCAATGATGAGCCAAATAATAGTGTTGGGGGTCGGTTGGCACTGTATTTTTGGCAATACAACGCACGCTAGTGCCACAAGTTTTGGAAATTGATGTCTGTGCACGCCACAAGTTTTGTACCTTTTCAACGTCAATATTCACCGCATGCCAAATAGTCTCTATTGCACCAATGCCAACCATTTTGTAGCACACATGTTGACTCTGGTACTGTGCAAAGACTTGTATAAAATCATGAGTGTATATCTAGTCATCAAAGATCAATTATAATGATTAGTATGTAATCTCCCCAACTAGGATAAATAGAAAAAATATGTTTGTTATCCAAAGTATTGTTTCTCTTTGTGTGATTTTATCAAACACTTTGCATTAAGGCTATTGAAAAATTCTTACAAATGGTTTGCATATGTCACTAATATAGGAATATTGTCAAACATATTACATGCACCCATTACACACAAAATAGAGGATATAACCATGACATCTTATTATGTTACGGAAATCCAAATCACAACAATACAAAGAACTTTATTGGTTGTAACAATAGTTGCAAAACCCTCCTAAACACAGATCTACTGGCTTCAAGTTAGTTTCAATATCTACTAACAGATAACAAAAAATAAACTTGGTAATGATGCCAAAATATCCTTAAAAGGTGATGTGTCTTCCCCTCGACTGTCTAATGGTTTTGTAACTTCAAATCATAAAGATCCTATTGGATGAGGGTGAACAATAGTTAGGGCCTCACAAGACAAGTCTAGAAAACAAGTGGGGCCTCGCAAGACACCCTGTACTTAACCCATGGGATTGACCCCTGTCACAATTTCCCTGAAACTCTCCTGGTAACTACAAAATTTATGATCGTCCTCCTTCGAAAAGTTTTGTCGATCCCATGTGCAAGATTATATACCTCTGAAATCCCTCCAAGATGATTCCAAACACAAAATGAACTCAAGTGAATATCCCAGGTGGATCCTCCTCCTTGTCTATCTAGGGTGGGTATTGCACTATTGAAACTAAACTACAATGGAATGGTTTTCCAAACCCTAGAAAAACCCTTGGCTCAAAGAGAACTTCAACAAGAGATCAAATCATAATGAGGAAGGGGAAGTTATACCCTTCCTTTATGCTTCTCTGAAGCCTTCTATATCTTTCTCCTTTTTGAACAAATAAAATATGACCATTATTCTTTCTTAATATTTACTTAAACATTAAAAGTGACTTTTAATGCTTAAGTAATAAATAATTTATTTTTTTACTTAATTTCACTTTAGAATGTAACATATCCTAGCTAGTGACATTAAATAAACCGCCTTGACTCCATTTTGCTTCATTGAATATATCCTACAGGATTCATATAAGCTACTAAGTCATCCCCCATTATGGTCAATTGGAAGGGGACATTACATTCCTCCCTTCTTGAGATTAATTTTCCTCAAGCAACTCCAAGTCATCATGTTGTAAGATCTTCTCTCCCTCCCAAGTAGCATCCTTAGCAGGCAAACCTCTCCATATGACTAGGTACTCCCTAATGTATCTTCTCCTCAACCTCCTCTCCCTAACATCAAAAATATTCTCATGGATCAAAACCAACTATCCTTCCTCATCTAGTGGAGGAAGATCTGTTGAAGTGGTGAACTACTATCCCAACACCTTCTTGAGGTAGGATATGTGGAAGAGATTATGGATCCTTCTACCTATGGAAAGTCCAACTCATATGATACCTATCTGACTCTCCTACTCACCTATAGGGTCCATAGAAGCATGGATTCATCTTTTTTATGCCCTTCTTCTTCAATGAATATTGTTTGTAAGGTTGCAACCTGAGAAACAATAAGTCCCCAACCTCAAAGTTGGGCTCCATTTTTTCCTATCTGCATATATATTATGTTGATTCTAGGTGACCTATAAGTTCTCCTTCAATACTCTCAAGATGTCTTGGCTCTCCTACAACCAATATTTATCCTTGGGAACCCTTCCCTCCCCAAATTCCAAATCCAAAAATGATGGGGTATCATATCCATACAATGCCCTGAATGGACTTATCCTTATGGAAATGTGATAAGTGGTGTTATAACAGTGTTCCTAGAGATGAAACCACTTTATCCCTTCCCTATGCTTCCCTGAAACACAGTTCTGTAGATATCCCTCAATCCACTTGTTCATGATCTCTTTTTTTCTATCTATATGAGGATGATAGTTGGTTCTAGGTGTCAAATCCATCCCTAGTAACTTGAACAGATCCTGCCAAAATGTGTAGAGGAACCTATTGACTCGAACACTAACTATGTATCTCGGAATGCCATGCATCCTAAACACCTCCCTGAAGAATATGTCTACCACCTGAGATGTGTTATACTCTAAAGGGATGGAAAATAAGTGTGCATACTTGGTCAGCCTATCCACCACCACAAAGATACAATCCCTTACTTATACCTTTGGAAACCCTGTAATGAAATCCATGTAAATTCTCTCCCACCTATGCTCTGGAATAGAAAATGGTTGAAGAGGAGCTACATGATGTGTAAGCTTCAACTTGTTATGCTAACAATTCATTCACTCCCTCACAAATTGAAGAACAACCTTCTTGAGACCCTTTGAAGAGGATTTCACCCTCACTTGCCTATACGTATTCAGAGATCCCGAGTGCCCTACAGTGGTGCGTCATGTACTACCCTTAGAATATTATCCTTGAGTGTGGACTCATGGACAAAATAAATCCTCTCTTTGTAGTAGATGATTTCATCCACTAACCTATACTTGTCATCCTGAATAATTCCCTCCATCATCTCACAGGAAAAGGTATTCTTGGATTATTCCACCAAGAGAATGGACTTCCAACCTGTTGAGATCTCTTTTATGGAGAAGGTTTTAGGTCTTCTGGATAGGGCATCAGCAACTGTGTTCTTCTTTCCCTTTACATACTCGATGTTGAAATCATATTCATGCACCTTTCTCACCCATTTTTGTTGCCTCTCATTTGGGTCTCACTACTCCAAGAAGTATCTCAGGTTGTTGTTGTCAATCCTAACCA
The DNA here is from genome assembly GCA_900067695.1 of Picea abies. Lineage (NCBI taxonomy): Eukaryota > Viridiplantae > Streptophyta > Pinopsida > Pinales > Pinaceae > Picea > Picea abies. The sequence continues at coordinate 8,438 of CBVK0101993679.1, read as the reverse complement.
CAAAGCATCCTCCCACTAGGTATTGTCTGAATTTGGCCAATGCATGCATGATGGCCAACATCTCCTTATCACAGATAGGATAGATCTTCTCTAGTTCCCTCAGCTTCCTACTCTTGAAATCTATGGGGTGTATATTCTGCATCAACAAATCTCCTATCCCCTCATTAGACGCGTCCTGCTCCAGTACAAATGGTTGTGAGAAAAATGGAAGTTCTAACATTGGGAAAGTGCTCATCACCTTATTCATTTTGTAGAATGTTTCATGTGCTTCCTCTGACTATCTGAATCGTCCTTTCTTGGTGAGGTCAATCAATGGTGCACCCAACTATGAAAATCCTTTCACAAAGCACATGTAATTGTCTCATATCCCAAATAACACATGCAACTCCATAAGTGATCCAGAGGTGGGTCAATCTAAAATAGTCTGGATCTTCTCTTGATGCACCTTCACTCCTTCAACACCAATCACGTGCCCATAATAAATGATTTCTATCATCCCAAATTTTAACTTTTTCTCCTTGGAAAATAGTGATTTCTCCTCCATAATGCTGAGAATCTCATCCACATGATTCAGATGTTCCTCCCAAGTCTTGTTATAGATCAGTAGATCATCAAATAACACCAATAAAAAATTCCTCGGCTACTTGTTGAATATATGGTTCATGCATGACAGTAAGGTGGCTAGTGCATTAGTCAACCCAAAAGGCATGACTAGAAACTCGTAATTTTCATAGTGACATCTGAATGTTGTCTTATGGATGTCCTCCTCTCTAACCCTGATATGGCGGTACCCTACTCTTATATCAATATCTAATAAGTACACCTCTCCATGTAGTTCATCTATCATCTCATCAATCTGGGGTATCGTGTACATGTACTTGATGGTATTCATGTTCAATTCCCTCCAATCAGTGGACATCCTCATTGTCCCATCCTTATTCTTTACCAACATTATTAAAGAAGTGAATGGACTTGAGATATTCCTAATGTGTCCCATTTCCAGCAATTCCTCTATGGCCTTCTCTATTTCATCCTTGAAATTATTCAGATGTGTATATGGCATAGTAATTATGGGCTTGGCCCCTTCCTCTAACTCAATGACATGCTCAAATCCCCTGTCGGAAGGTCTCCCTACTGGTAGTGGCTTGAAAATCTTATCATGTTTCCCAATCAACTCCTATATATCCACATGGTAACACTGGCAATCCTAGGATGGATTTTGTGTGGTAATCAAACACTTTGTTATGCATTCCACATCACCGTGTCTAAATATGCCCTCCATACATTTGTTAGACACAACCCTAAGAGATTCTAATGACATGCCCCTCAAAATAAATCACTGGCCCTATGATTCCATGAACTCCATCCTCATAATATGATAGTTCATCTTGAAGTCTCCAAGTACAACCATTGGACAATAAATACCACATTGGTATCTTCTAGCTCCACTACATAGAAATCACCGATCATTGTATAGTTTCCCAATGTCGCCTTCAATCCCCTGATCCTCTTAGTACAAGTTATGTTTTACCCATCTACTACAACAACATTAAATACCTCAAATTCTTTGGTAGGGATCTACCTCCTGGCGATTAGTGCCACATCGATGAAGTTGTGGGTGGCCCCAACATCGATCAGTGTTGTAACCATCTACTCGTACAAAATACCTCTGATCCTGAATGTATAGTACCTAGGGACTTCTAAAAGTATGGAAATCACCAGTCTTATGACCCCCGCTTGCAATGGTGCATGATCTATAATCTCAAGGTGTGGTGTCTCATCATTGCTCTGTCCACTATATTGTATGTGGTGGGTCTCTTCCTTCTTGTCATCTTCTTCATCGGAAAGTAACTCAATATAGTGGACCTTTCCTTTTCCCATACACTGGTGGCTTGACTCCCAAGGTTCTTTGCAACTATAGAAAAGCTTCTTCCTCCTCAATTCTCTCCAAGTCTCCTCATCCATCTTGTCCTTCCTCCTCCATGTCTTTTTGGGAAGATTTGTTTCCTGACCCTTCCATGGAATAAATGGTTTTAACGGTGCCTTATTGGATGTTTTGTCTTCCATATCTTGAACCTTCATGATGGAATCATGTAGTGTGGTTGTTCTTAAGGCCTTCACCCATCCTCTCAAGGGCTCAGCTAGACCCCCTATGAACATCATCACCAACTGTGGCTGAGAAATATATGTCACCATAATTGTCATCCTCTGAAAATATGTGATGTATGCATCTGGTGTACCTATCTACTTCAACTATGACAACTCCCTGAAGTGGATTTCAGGATCCTTCTTGTCGAACTTGTCCATCAATCCCTGAGTAAATTCCATATATGAAGTGATGTTGGTGTGACCTAATGTTACCATCCCATGATACCACCACTCATGAGCTTCTCCCTCAAAGTGAAGGGTGGCATACTTAATGTCTTCTTCCTCGGTCATTGGGTTAAGCTGGAGGTAAGTTTCCAACTTTTGTACACATGCTCTGGCTAAGCTCTTAGCATACCCGTCAAAACATGGGATAGTCGGCCTACCCACCTTGCACATGAGATCAAATTTATATTGGTTCTATGGTGCCCTAGGTTTGTTCCTCTCTTTAAGGTTGTATAAAACCTCATAGGATAATTTCTCACAATTATATTCATCTATCTTCGTATACTCCCTGTAAGAAGATTTTATATCAAGCTCATGGCCCAACTTCTCTCGTGCTCTTGTACGCTTCCCTACCAATAATTGTGGTAATAGGGGCCTAGGGATATTTAGGCTCTATCCATGAGATGGGGTATGGTTATTGCTACCCTATGCATAAGTCCTACCTGCCCTATGGCTTCCCTCATAAGGGTTCCCATTGGATCCCCCATGATTATGATTTACTTGCATGTTGGTAAGGAATTGTATCATGAAATACGTAAATTTTCATTGCTCGGTGGTCATATGTCATTATCCCTCGGCTATGGACTCCAACAACTATAAGGTCATATCCTCACCATGATCCCCCATGTTTCCTTCTAGCTCTAACTCTATTTGATATGCTTCTATTTCTCTTTCTGGTGACTTTCGAAAGGGTTTTCCTCCACATCCTTTCTTCCTAGGAATCAATGTAGTCACAAGTTGGAAGAATCACCATATATTATACCATTGTAATGTCCCCAACTAGGATATATAGAAAAAATATGCTTCTTGTCCAAAGCATTGTTTATCTTTGTGTGATTTTATCAAACACTTTACATTAAGGCTGCTAGAAATATCTTACAAACATCTTGCATATGTCACTAACATAGGATATTGTCAAACATATTACATGCACCCATTACACATGGAATAGAGAATATAACTATGGCATATTATTATGGTATGGAAATCCAATTCAAAATAATACAAAGATATTTATTGGTTGTAACAATAGCTGCAAAATCCTCCTAAACACACAAATCTACTAGATACAAGGAAGCTGCAATATCTACTAACAGAGAACAAATAAGAAACTTGGTAATGATGCCAAAATATCCATAAGAGTTTACATTTCTTCCTTTGGACTGTCTAACCTTCGTTGGTGCAGTATCGATCTGCTTCTGAAACACCTACCGCAGCAATCCAGTAGCATGTAACTTAACAGTTTTGTAACTCCAAATTGAAAAGATCCTCACTAGATGAGGTTGAACAATAGGTGAGGCTCGTGAGACTAGGTTTACCAACAAGTGGGGCCTCACAAGACTCCCTTTACTCAACCCACGGGGGTGACCCCTATCAAAGTTTCCCAAAAACCCTCCTGGTACCTACAAAATTGGCGATCGACCTCCTCCAGAAATTTCTTCCAATCCCCTACACAACCCAATATACCTCCAAAATCCCTCCAAGATGATGCCAAACATAAAATGAATTCAAGTGGATTATTCTATCTTAATATTTACTTAAACATTAAAATTCACTTTTAATGCTTAAGTAATTAATAATTTATCTTCTTACTTAATGTCACTTTAGAATGTAACATCTCCTAGCTAGTGACATTAAATAAACCTCCTTGACTCCCTTTTTCTTCATTTACTATAGCCTACGGGATCCATATAGGCTACTAAGTCATCCCCCATTATGGTAAATTGGAAGGGGAAATTACAGTCCTCCCTTCCCGCAATTTCTTGTCCTCAAGCAACTACAATTCGGCATGTTGTAAGATATGCTCTCCCTCTCAAGTAGCATCCTCGGTAGGAAAACCTCTCTATATGACCAGGTAATCCCTAATGACTCTTCTCCTCAGCATCCTCTCCCTAACATAAACAATTCCCACAGGGGTCAGAACCAACTTTCCTCATCCAGTGGAGGAAGATCTGTTGAAGTGGTGATATGTTGTCCCAATTCCTTCTTGAGGCAGGATACATGGAAGACGTTGTGGATCATGCTACCCTCTAGAAAATCCAACTCATATTCTACCTCTATAACTCTCCTGCTCACCATGTATGGTCCATAGTAGTGGGGCTTTGGATTCTCTACACCAATATTCTTCAATGAATACTTTCTGTAAGGTTGTAACCTTAGAAATATTAAGTCCCCAACCTCAAAGTTGTGCTCCATTCTGCTCCTATCTAGATGTATCTTCTATTGATTTTGGGTGACTTGTAAGTTCTCCTTCAATACTCTATAGTTTTCCCGGATCTCCTCCAACCAATATTTTTCCTTAGGATCCCTTCTCTCCACAAATTCAAAATCCAAAAATGATGGGGCATTGTAGCCATAAAATTCCCTCAATGGACTCATCCAGATGGGAATGTGATAAGTGGTGTTATAACAGTGCTCCTTGATATGAAACCACTTTATCCAAACCTTATGTTTCCCTGACACATAGTTTCGTAGGTATACCTCAATCCACTTATTCACGATCTCTGTCATCCCATCTATCTGAGGATGATAGTTGGTGCTAAGTGTCAACTCCATCCCTGAGAACTCGAACAGCTCCAACAAAAATGTGTTGAGGAACCTATTGTCTTGGTTGCTAACTATGTATCTCGGAAGACCATTCAACCTGAACACCTCCTTAAAGAATATGTCTGCCACCTGAGATAAAATATTCTTTGAATGGATGGAAAAGAAGTGTGCATACTTGGTCAACCTATCCACCACCACATAGATATAGTCTCTTCCATGTACCTTTCACAACACTATAATGAAATCCATGGAAATGCTCTCCCACTTCTGCTCCAGAATAGGCAATGGCTAAAGAAGAGATGCAGGATGTGTAAGCTCTAGATTATTGTGGTAACAATTCATGAACTCCCTCACAAACTAAATCACATCCTCCTTGAGACCCTTCCAAGAGAATCTCTCCCTCACTTGCGTGTAGGTATTCAGATATCCTGAGTTCCCTAGCAATGGTGCATCATGTACTACCCTCATAATATTATCCTTGAGTGTGGACTCAAGGAAAATATAGATCATGTATTTGTAGTAGATGATCTCATCCACTTCCCTATACCCATCATCTTGAATAATTCCCTCCATCATCTCACAGGAGAAGTTATTCTTGGAGAATTCCACCAAGAGAATGCACTCCCAGCCTACTAAGATCTCTGTCATGGAGAAGGTTGCAGGTCTCCCGGATAGTGTGTCAGTAACTATGTTCTTCTTTCCCTTTACTTACTCGATGTCAAAATCATATACCTGGACCTTGATCACCCATTTTTTTTCCTCTCATTTAGGTCCCTCTGCTCCAAGAAGTATCTCAGGTTGTTGTGGTCATTCTTAACCACAAAGCACCCTCCCACCAAGTACTATCTGAATTTGGAAGATGTATGCATGATGGCCAACATCTCCTTATCATAGATAGGATAGATATTCTCTAGCTCCCTCAAATTCCTACTATCGAAATCTATGGGGTCTCGATTATGCCTCAAAACTACTCATATCCCCTAATCGAACTCATTGCACTCTAGTACAAATGCCAGTGAGAAATCTAGAAGTGATAACACTAGGAAAGTGTTCATTACCTTCTTCATTTTGTTGAATGTTTCCTATGCTTCCCCTGACCATATGAATGCTCCTTTCATGGTGAGGTTTGTCAATGGTGCACCCAGCTATGAAACTCTTTTCACAAAGCGCATGTAATAGTTTCATGCCCCAAAGAACCGACACAACTTTGTAATTGATCTGGCGGTGGGACACTCTAAAATAGTATGGATTGTCCCTTGATGCACATTCACTCCTTCAACACCAAGAACGTGCCCCAAATAAAGGATTTATGTCATCCCAAATTCACACTTTTCCTCCTTGAAAAATAATGACTACTCCTCCATAATGTTGATAATCCCATCCATGTCCTTTAGATGTTCCTCCCAAGTCTTGTTGTAGATCAATAGATTGTCGAAGAACACTAGTAATAACTTCCTCAAATGCTTGTTGAATATATGGTTCATACATGACTAGAAGGTGGTTGGTCCATTATTCAACCCGAAAGGCCTGACTAGAAACTCATAATGCCCATAGTGACATATGAATGTTGTCTTAAGGATGTCCTCCTCTATGACCCCTATCTAGTGGTACCCTGATCAAAGATCAATATTTGATAAGTACACCGCTCCATGTAGTTCATCTATTAGCTTGTCAATCATGGGTATCGGGTACCTGTTATTGATAGTCTTCTTGTTTAATTCCATGTAATCAATGCACATCCTCATCATGCCATCATTATTCTTTACCAACACTATTGAAGAAGCGAAGGGACTAGATCTAGGCCTGATGTGTCCCATTTCCAGCAATTCCCATATGGCCTTGTCTATTTCATCCTTGAACTTATTCAAATGTCTACATGGCATAGTGATCACAGGCTGGCCCCTTCCTCTAATTCAATGATGTACTCAAATCCCCTATCAGGAGTTCTCACTACTAGTAGTGGCCCAAAGACTTTATCATGTTTCCCAAGTAGCTTCCGTATATCCACATGGTAATGTTGGCGATCTTGGGATGGCTTATGTGTGGTAATAAAACACTATGTTGTGCATGCCATGTCACCAAGTCTAAATATTACCTCCATACATTTTTTCAATGCAAAACTGGGAGCTCCTGACAACATACCCCTCAAAATAACTCATTGACCCTCTGAGTCCATGAACTCCATCCTCATAATTTGATAGTTCATATTGAAGTCTCCCAGTGAGTAAAACCACTAGACTCCCAATACCACATTGGTATCTGCTAGCTCCACTACATAGAAATCATCGGTCAATGTATAGTTTCCCAATGTCACCTTCAATCCCCTGATCCTTTGTGTACAAGTAATCTTGTACCCATCTGCTACAACCACATTGAATCCCTCAACTTCTTCAATGGGAATTTTCCTCTTGGCAATAAGTGATGCATCGATGAACTTGTGGGTGTCTCCAACATCGATCAATGTTGTGATCCTCTTCCCATGCAAAATACCTCTGATCCTGAATGTGTAATACCTAGTGACTCCTAAAAGTGTGGCAATGGTCACTATTTTGACCCCCTCCTACAATAGCACCTTCTCTGTAATATCAAGGTGTGGTGTCTCATCACTTCTATGTCCATTATCCTATATGTGGTGGGTCTCTTCCTCGCTATCATCTTCTTCATCATAAATTACTGCAATATAATGGACCTTTCCTTTTCCCATAAATAGATGGCCTGGATCCCAAGGTTCTTTGCAACTATAGAAAATCTTATTCCTCGTCAGTTCTCTCTGAGTCTCCTCATCCATATTTTCCTTCCCCTTCCATGTCTTATGGGGAATATTTGTCACCTGAACCTTCCATGAAATAAAGGATTTTACTGGTGCCTTCTTGGATGTTGTGTCTACCATATCATGAACCTTCATGATGGTGTCTTGTAGTGTGGTTAGTCTAAATTCCTTCACCCATACTCTCAAGGGCTCATCTAGACCCTCTGTGAACAACATCACCAACCATGGTTGAGAAATATCTATCACCATGACTACCATCCTCTGAAAATTTATGATGTATGCATCTAGTGTACCTATTTGCTTCAACTTTTCCAACTCCCTAAAATGTGTCACATATTTAGGTGGTTTTTCAGCACATGGTTTTTTTGCCGATGGTTTTCTATTTCGGTTAAGGAATTAGGGTTGTTGACTAATCCAAGTCATTGGGTTATTTTTTTGGATGTCGTTGGCTCCTATATGTATATTTTTTTGTAAACAATGTATCACTATGAATGAATATAGAATATGTCGGTTTTCCCGATTTGGGTTTCCAGGGGAAAATCTTTGTGTAATGTTTGTATTTGCTATTGTATATTTTATGTTCTTTTACTAAAAGTATGTTTGAAGTAAATATTGTACAAGGTTAAAATCTACGTTTGGTATCAGAGCTTTGTTGGCTTCAGGGGTATGCCTTTGTGGTCAAGGGTTTGGCTCGGGACTATGATAAGCCTTGTTATAGTGGGAGATCTGTGGTATTGATTTTTCAGGTGAA
>CBVK0101993650.1:0-19073 GCA_900067695.1 Picea abies | reverse complement strand
TCTTCCGATCTCACCAAATAAAACGAAAATCATACAACTGGGACAGAGTAGAGATACAATCGATACAAAATAGAAATACCCCATTTCTCCAATTCTTCCCAAAATCGAATCAAATCTCAACCAGAAAGTTCCATGAATACCATCAATAACAAACCAAATCAAATCGTATGATTCAAATCATTATCAATATGGAAAGCATTAATGATTTCATACATCGTTGTATCCATAGAATCCAATCACAGTTTTGCTGTGTTATGTTTCAAATAATCCACAAGTGAATTCAACCATAATCGACTAATTAAAATCATAACAGCATAACGATATCATTCACACGATGCATGAATTGTTTCCAATGTAATCGAGCTAACTCGACAAACATCGATTCAACAGTTTCCTATGTTAGATTACTCTACAGTCATCACACAGGGTTTTGACAGAGTCATCCAATGAGACATTTAATTATAGACATCACACAGGGTTTTGACAGAGTCATCCAATGAGACATTTAATTATAGACACAAATCAAAAAGATTTGATACAATCAACCAATTTATGTAATCGAATCAAACATTTGTTATCCTTAGAATACAACTCATATCGTAACGATCTGTTATTCATTTGATTTTGAAACAAATCACATGTGAATCGGTCTCAAAATAGAAATCATAATTAGTGCAGTCAACCAATTCACTCATCGCATCGCTCAAGATATAATCAAATCGAACAAAGATATCGTTTGTGTTCCAAGAATAGAAAATATATGAAATAACAGAATATTCAAATTCGATTATGGTGAATCAAACCAAATCTAATCACAACAAATCCAGAAATTGATAAAACTTATGCATGACAGAGCAATTCGACCATATAAACAGAGTTTATAATGACACTGTATAAAAGAGGGAAGATTATACCATTACTGTTTGCTGGAACTACGTCAATCTTGAATTGACCACTGCAGTAGCAGACTCAACGTTTTTAAACGAGATTGATCCAGCAGTCCGTTGATTTTTATCAATAGAACACCCTTTTGCATCCTGATCAGTAAGCAATGCCACCTGTTTTTCCAAATCATAAATTTTTGATTGCAATTTAGGAACATCCGAATAATACTTCTCTAACCACTGTCCACACTGATCACAAGGTGAAGCAACCTTTTGAACAACAGGGGGTTTTGACGATTCTCCGCGGGCTTCAAGAGATGGCTTGATACCCGAGTAGTCAGGGTTATCCCTAAGACACAGAGGCAAGTTATCAACGAAATTGTAATGAGTTTGTTCACCACAGAAACCCTCTTCAGCTAGAAAGCGTTCCATGCTCGAGTCGGAGTCCTCACTGATCATGATAGGCTCTGTTTTGGTAGGAGGATTGGACTTATTTCTCTCCATGCGAGAGATCATCCTCGCGTTTCTCTTATTTCTAGCAGTTGTGTTTGCCCTAGCCTCTATGGTTATGGGCTTAGCAACTTTATTCACAGCCATAGGTGAATTCACAGGTGGGTCGGGTTCAGGTTTAGGTAGTAAAACACTGTAGGGTACAAGGGTAGATTTACTCTCAGATACCACAGGCTTATCGATTGGAGGAGGGTTTGATTCCTCAAAACCGTTGCGGTTGAGGAAATCGGGCCAGGAATCTCAACGTAAACCAAGTTCATAAACAACCAGTATTTTAATCAACCCAACATGGAAAAGGCTAGTGTCAGCCTGACTTCGCTTATATTTCTTAGCCATTTTAAATAAGCTTCGGTGTAGATAATGTGGCATGCTTAACTCGAAACCCATAAACACCATCAACAATCGTAGATGAAACAGGAAAAAAAATCCATACCTGCCTTCACAAGTGACAAATTACTTGAGGATCATCAACAAATCATGCCAGCGGGGTTTCAACATCTTCCCAGGTAAACCTTTGTTGCATGACCTCACTGCCTGAGACCGAAACAACAATGTCCACGGGACATCATTAAATTTATAACTTTTGGACCACTTCTGCCCCTTGGCAGGCAGACCAATTGCCAGGCTGAGAGATTGTTCGGTGATTTCGAGCTGGACATCTCAAACTTTGGCTCAGCAATCGTCAAACGACAGTGCAAATTGCCGAGCAACAGAGGTATTAAAACCATCGAACTTCTTTATAAACGAAAGCCACCCGTATTCCTCAAGATCACTGTATGCACCATCAAATGGTAACAGCGCTTGACATCCATTAGGTTCGGCTCTCACCACAGGAGCCATAACCTCTGCTCATGGTAGGGTTCACACCAATCGATCAATGCACAGAGTGAATACAATAGCGTTTGCATATTTTGAATGCTGGATGCGACCGAAAACAACTCAGGCGTGCGAAGGTGGTGGGATTACCATCACCACGTATTACATTAATGATCTGTACAGAGTTGTTTAAAACCATAATCATTAAAAAAAATGCATCGACCAGCCAACAAGTGAATCACCAGTTCTACGTGCCACTTATCCGAGTCAGAACCAACACCTCATATGATAACAATGTCCCAAGTGTTAAGCTTTTAAATCAACACAGTACCAGCATTAACTATCGATTTAACGTGCCAATTCCACCATTCATTCAATCGTTTAATCACAGGGTTTAGCGCTAATACATAGCTCGGGATCAAATGATATTCAACGTATAATCCAACTTTGCAAACATAGTATGCCAAATATTAATTTGAATATGATTGACTTATGCGCCTTGAAACCATTGCTGTCATACCTTGTAAACTTGTCAATGCATTCGGTGCATATTACATATGTTTAAATCCCAAAGTCTTAGAACCATACAATCAAAATTCCTTCATATAATAATCGAGTAAAAGTCCAAGGCAAGGATAGAAACCATATGACCAAATCCATTTCAATTTTCATAAGACCAAAACAAGAACAATAACTTTTCATGCCAAGGTTTAACAAAAATACATCAAATATGCAATCAAGGTAGGATAATGCTCAAGAACATAAGTTTAATACAATATTTAGCAATTAGGTGATAAACCAGTGATCAAGCATCAACCAAAGGCAATGGCAATCTAATCAGCGAAAGAAGTGTTTTCATACTTGCAGTTGTGAAAACTAAAACGAAATTGAATTGGAATTGTCGCAAAAATAAGACGAATTTCGATTAGCATAAAGTGACAATGATTTGTCATGATACCGCAAGGGGTGTAGGCAGCTTTTTGAGAGCAATCAAAAAAATGGGTTGGCTGCCAACAGACACTCAAACTCAGTTTCTCTTTCTCATATTCTTTCCATGACTCATTTCCCAAGTCTTCTTGATCTACTGACTTCCCCTATGATCTGATATCTTAGTTGGAGCCTTCATCATCTCTGGAAGATTTGAGCTTGCTTTCTAGAGCCACCATGAGGAGGTTCTTATTGTGACTAATTTTAGTGACTTGCACTTACAACCTCTCAAATATATCTTCTACAAGATCTCAAGGGTTATTATGAATATTCAATAGACTAGTCTTCCATGTCTAGGGTTTCCGTGACTTCTCTTTAAGTCGATTCGAAGATCTTGCAACTTCCCACAATTACCCAAAAGAAAAACCTTCTTTGATACTAATATGATATATAAATAGTTGTGGATATTCACTAGAATATTTCATCACAATAGATCTGATAAATAAAACTGGAATCTACACTAAGACGATTAAATTCCTTTATATTCCAAAATATTTAGTTATTGATTTTTCGCTTATCCATGAAATAGATAAAATGCGGAAAATAGAGAACAATAAAATATAGTCACACACCATCCACAAGACAACACAAATATTTTCTTTGGGAAACCCTTATGGGAGAAAATCTAACTAGAAGGTTTAGGTGAGGTTGCTCTGCTCTCTTTTCTCAGGTATGGAAATAATGCAAGTACAAAGGAGAAGGCACTCTCTATGGAGCTACTTGACACATGTGGGATATCAAACTATTGCATAAAATTAACCCCCTCTGTTATTCTCTCTAATTTCCCACTCCCAGTTGTTATGCTCTATTATGGAACAAAATACAATAACCGGAAATGGAACCACTTCTCTGCCTAGTGGCCCGGTATTTAACATACCCTGGTATCCATCTAGCGGTAGGTTTTTTAATTCCTCAACCCTCAATTGTGGTAGGGTTTTGACCCTTCTAGAATATTCTTAAAATTACTCACATGGTCGGCCCCATATGCATGAGTAATGGGGGCTAATGTGGCATCCTCTCATACAATTGAGGTCAACGCGATAGGTCAACTTGAAGGAGGCATGACGTTTCCATACAAACTCCAATCAATGCACAATCAACATCGTTGGAAAGGTTTCATAGTGTAGAACATCGTCAAGGGGGTGGTACATCTTCCAAACACCATAACCCCAAAAAACATTGTTTAATTCCTCAAAATGGCTCTGAAAGGTTTCATAACCCAATTTTGCAAACAAGGACCTACCACTAAAATGACCGAGAAAGCTAATTCCTCCAATTTTTTCAACTTGGAAAGCATCAAGATAGATGGAAAATAATATAATGATTCAATCTGGATCACTTGTGGATTTTTAGCCCTAAATCGTGGGTGATTTGTTGCTGATACTTGGAGCAACAAATCTACGGTTGGGTGGAATGTCTATTCTTTGTAGAAGGTTGAACATTTGGTTTAAAATATAATTGTTTATCTATGTTATATTGTTTATATTTATGTGTTTTATTTGTTATGCATATACTATGTTCTTGAGTAAATTAGATGCTACTATGTATTGTATAAATGGTTGCATTCATAATGTTGTTACTGTATGTAAATCCTCATTATATTACATTTAATTATGGAATTATTTTTTGTATGCTTACATTGAGTTTTAAACAATTGTAAGTGCTCGTGTGAATGTTAATTTAGCTGCAATTTATGTTTTGGAAGTGATGTTAGATGCATGGGTAGTTTTAGAATGCATGTTTTTTATTTAATTGGTATCATAATTTTTTTTACCATTGTTGGGTTTAGTAGCGGGGGACACTATATGGTATCCCACTATGTATTATTTACAATTCCGTAGTTTGAATAAATTATGAAATGACAAGAAAAAGTTATGGTATCTTTCACAGAACTTGTTGATTTTGGCCATTTTAGGAGAGAAAACTTGTACAAATTTCCACGTGTCCAATTTTTTCAGATCTACTTATGAAATTTTGATCTAAAATACTATATTTTATACTCTATTTAATAAAACCAATGGCACACACTTTGAATATTTCTAGAATCATAGATGACTATTTTATCTAGAACACCTATTTGAGACTAGTTTTAGGACTAGTAAAAAACCCTAACCTCCACACCATGTAACTTGAAAAGTATATTGAACCAGAATATGAAATTTATATCACATGTATTTCACTATGTCATCTTAGGCTTCCAAAATTCATTGTTTGAAACTTCCTAGAAAACAATTATAGTGAAAATATCAAGATGACTCATTTGAAGGAGCCAAAATCAAGGATTGTATGCTCTAAAACCAAATGCTATGAACTAAATTCCCCAAATAACATAAAAATAGAAGGAATAATTACCTTTAGTCTGTGAGAATGATAAAGATTCAATGAATAAGAAGCCACCATGAGGAGGCAACTTCCCTATACAATATATCCAATACATAAGATAATTTTTATATAAATGAATCTCATTTATTATAAATAAAAGATAAAACAAGCATGTTGTAACATACCACTAAGTTGACCTTACCATAACTAATATACTAATAATGAATGAGGGTGATGGCCTTAACATTTTTTGTGCTTCAACTTTGATTGGGGTTATGGATTTGGATCCTATAAAATCTTCTTGAAAATGCACAGATGATTAGCTCCACATGTGTGAGTAATGGGAGATGACATGGCATCCACTTAGTACATGGTGGCTACCAATATAGGTCAATTACTAGGAGGAATAACTTCCTCATTTGAAATCCGATTGATGTGATCTTTGCATTGATGGAAATATCTCTATGTCTAGAAAATTGTCAAGAGGCTAAGGACTATGCCCATGATTTTTTGACTCTAATATGGGGAAACCCAAGATGTCTTCTTTACAATGCCATAGGTTTTCCAAGAAAAAGTTACAAAAATGTTATGGTAACTTTCCCAAAATTTATTGGTTTTAGTCATTTCGGAAGAGCAAACTTGTATGGATTGTCATGTGTTCAATTTCTCCGGTCTACTTCTGAAATTTTAATCTAAAATACTATGGTGTGTAAATTAATTAATAAATCCAGTGACATTCAATTTGGGTATTTCTAGAATAAGTGATGACTATTGTTAGGGATCCAACCTCCCTAACTCATCATGTAAGTAGAATAATATATTTTCCATGTAATAAAGGTAGACATTAGTTAATAAGTCCTATTTAATAAATGTGAACAAGTCAATGTAAGAAGACCTAATAGAAGCTTCTGCTTCTAGAAAGATCTTCCTCTAGAATTTTCTTTAGAATATAGAAATAGTATAAATAAGAGAAGGAGGCATGAGAAAGCCTTGTCTTGAGAATTGTTGTAATAGAGTGATACTCTTCTAGAAGTTTCCCCCTTGAAGAGGCGAGTGAACATTTCTTTCTATCAATAAAGGTATCATTTTTGGTGTTGTGGTTCTCAACATTATTTTGTTCCGCGGGTATTTTTTGTAGTATTTATTTTTTATGATTATTATAATAGATCTGGTACCTAACAAGTGGTATCAGAGCACTTTCCTTTGAGGAAGATATGGGATTTTTTTTTTCCAAAGTAGATACGTGTACTGTCATCATCTTTAAAGCATAGAGATCTATCCTTTAGTGGGTAAAATTGCGGTGGGGAAAACCACATGCAAGAACTATAGATAGTTTTATAAGGTTACTCGAAACATGTGTTTCACCTTGTTGGAAACCTCTGTAACACCTATTGATAACCTTCGAGTAGTACCACATCAAACATAATCTATACATGACCATCATTCCCACATATTGTCAAGTATATTGGGAGTCCCATAGGTCTATTGAAACTAGCTCTAGATCAGTCAATTGACCACATGACAAATATAGTGACACAGAGAACAACACTCTCAAAGATACACTCTAGCACCTGGGTAATCGGGTGGTATGACTAAGGGTATAGTCTAGCCTCCTTAGTTGGTGCCATGAGATATTGGGTCGAGTATTATTGTTCGACCCTACACATATATCAGATATTTATAGCACAGGGAAAACCTTTTTTTGTAGGAACCCTAAAAACCCTATTCCTTGGGAAAGAAACATAACAGAAAAGGAACATACGAGATCTATTTTCGCACAACCCTGCCTCCTACATTCTGGTTGTGAAATTCCTATATAATTTTTCTTATTAACAATTTGGGCACTTCGTTATTACAATATTTTTTAAGCCAGAGTATAGTGGTCTCTCCAACACCATTATTCGATACCTAACCCATTGGATTCCTCTCTTCGCCCTGATCACCATGATACCTATCATTTTTAATCTTTTTTTCCCATGGACCCAACCCCCTTCCCGACACCCTTATTTATGACATATCCCATTGAATTCCCCTTTTCACCCTATTCGCCATGGTACCTATCACTTATAATCCTTTTTTTGTGGTCCCACCCACCCTTCTCAACACCCTTATTTGACACCCATCCCATTGGCTGTCCCTTTTCATCCTGGTCACAGTGATATATATCACTTATCCACTTTTATTCAGTGGACCCAACCCTCACTTTCGACATGGCCAACACTCGCACCCAAGACCCATGGGATGAAATCAAATAGAACAAGGCTCAGTTTGATGGTCTCAAGGACCAAGTCTATAATGAGTTTTCCAGAGTTGATGGCCAATTTTCCAAAGTTTATGACCAATTTGACCAATTATAGGGAAAATATGGCACTCTTAATATCACTCTCCACTAGTTGTTGAACCAATCCTAGGATCTCCCCCCCTGAAAAACCCTCCCAAGTAGATGGTGTTGACTCCTACCATACTATGTACTTTCATTCCAACCCCTTCCATCATGATCCGTGTCTTCCCTGATTTTAGGTCAATAAATTTGATGGATTTGATCCCACGGGTTGGGTTACCCAAATGGAGCATTAATTTTCTTTTCATTGAATTACTAATGAGCTGGCCAAAATTCGTTATGTTGTTCTCTATTTGGATCCTGAACATTGGCAATGGTGATGATGGTGTAAAAATGCAATGGAATACTTTATAACCACCTTTGATCACTTGGATTACATATTAGAGGGAATGAGAGACGCCTTCTTTAGGGAATGTTTTATCCATGGCCTAAAGGATGAAATATGAGCACAAGTCATCATGGATCTCCCACACACTTGGTTGGAAGCTACTAAACATGCCAAAGAAACACAATAGGTTGTTTTTTCCGAGAACCTAAAACCATCTTTTCTTCCTCACCCTCAACCTACAATTCCTACCCCTCATGCCACCCCTTTCAAGATACATAAATTAACTCAAGAATAAATGGTTGAACGCCAACTCAAGTATATTTTCTATAATTGTGATGAAAATATTTTTCTACCACAAGTGTAAAGAGAAGAAGATTTTTATGGCCATTTCTAAGGATGTTGCAATGAGGAGGTTGAAGTCTCCCCCGTGGAAGAGATACCCACAACATATGATACTACTACGCTTGCTCACCCACCAAAAGTTGAATTTTTTATTTCGCTACATTCCCTCATTGTCTTCTCTGCTCCCCAAACCCTCAAGCTAATTGGCTACATTAAGAACATGACTCCCATAATCCTTTTTGACTTGTTTCCTAGTCCAAGGAATACTTCACCATGCTTCTGCCATACTTCTAGTCCCAATTAATAATCCATGAGACCAAAATCTTTCATATTGAACTCAACGACTAGTTCCTTTTTACATTGGATGATGAGAGACTCTTCACCTGTCAAGAATAAATCATCGACATATAGTAGTAGAATCAGAGGTGCACTTTTCACGAATCCCAAAACAACTTTATCATCCGATGCAGCCATGTGAAACTATTGAATCAGACATTGTACCCAAAACCAAGAAATGTCCATCTTGACTTGAAGGTACCCTACCAGAAGTAGAAAGAATCAAAACCCAAAGTGGCACCTTCAGAAAAAGAAAAAATCCCAAGGAATTCTCCAACTATGTAGCATGTAGATTCATGAATCTTGAAGATACACATGTAACTTGATTCATAGTTAAAATTTTGAATTTATTATTGACATAAATTTTGTATTGAAATTTTAACCAACTTAATTTTAAATTTTAATTTCAATCTTTTAATACATTTTTAATACATTATTGTTCTATCACTTTTATATTATTTATGACTTTATAATATTTTGTTAATTATTTTAAAATTGTTTATAACTTTGTATTATTTTGTTAATTATTTACTTGGTTTTCCTAATTTCAAATCAAAACTTTTTCGCATATCAATAATTATAATGATTTACAAATGACACATTCAATAAAATAACAACCATATTCACATTGAAAAAATTATTATATACAAAACTATCAAATAAGAAAAAAAAAATTAAACTTACATTACATATAAAAAAATATGACTAATTAACTTTAATATTTTCTAATATAACTTTTTCACATATAGATTTTGTGCAAAGTAATTATTTAAAAAACCACATTCAACAAAATAATGATAATATTTACATTCCACATTGAAAAAATATTATATATAAAAGTATTAACTATCTAATAAAAATGGAAGTTAAACTTACATTACATATAAGAAAGAAACGTGGCTAATTTATTTTAAGATATTAAACTTTACATATAAGAAATGTGACTAATTTATTTTAAGATTTGTGGATTATTGATTCAATACAATTCTTAAAACATCATACATTAAAATAATTTATTATATTTGTGATAATAAGATTGAAGAGAAAAATACTTTCTTCTAAAATATCTTAACTATATCCAAATTAAATTACAATTTAAAAAAACTCCAAATAATATATTACCTTTCTTACCTTAACTATATCCAAATTAAATCACAATCGAAAAAAACTCCAAACAATTTATTACTTTATTAAGTTCCAAAAAACAATGTTATCTCACTTTAACCATCATCAATAATATAATAGCTTAAATCTAACATATAATATAATATATTAATAAAACCATAAAATATACAAATTAAATTACAATCTAAAAAAAACTCCAAACAATTTATTACTTTATTAAGTTCCAAAAAACAATGTTATCTCACTTTAACCATCATCAATAATATGATAGCTTAAACCTAACATATAATATAATATATTAATAAAACCATAAAATATAATTAAAAAAAATGTTTTTTCTTAATTTTTTTATATAAAATTATAATGGTATATAAAAATGACCGTTAATATTTACAAATCTAACGGTCCATTTCATGACCGTTAAGATGACCGTCCAGCTCTGTTGTTTACAAAATCACTTCTGTTTCGTGGACCCGGATAGTCCCGTTGAGCAGAATTGCTCTTTTTCTCTTCTATATATACTCGACGACCCTTAATTAGAATAGGGGACGCCTGAATTGCAGTTTGAACAGAATCTGCTTCTTTAAATTCAACAAAACCATAACTGGACAAACTTCCTTCCCTGCTCCTAACTTGGACACCAGAAGGCTTAATTGCGCCAAACTTCTTCATCTCCTCCTCAACTTGGGAATGGGTAATATTTACAGGCAAGTTTTTGATAAAAGCTGAGCACCCCATTCCTTCTACAATGTTGTTATCTGTCATATTTAGAGGAGTGGAACTTAACGATTTATTGGCTCTTGGTTCTTTCTCCCTCACAAAGACTTCACGTCCTCGAATTAGAATAGGGGAAGCCCGAACTGCAGTTTGCACTGAGGCTGCTTCTTTAAATTGAACAAAACCGAAACACGATACACCTCCTGGTCTACTCCTAACTTGAACCCCAGAAGGTTTTATCGCCCCAAACTTTTTCAACTCTTGCTCAACTTGGGCAGGAGTAATATTCACAGGCAAGTTGTGGATAAAAATAGAATACCCACTTACTTCTGCAGTGCTTCTAACTGTCATATTGACAGAAGTGGAATTTGGAGGAGCAGAAATGGAAGAAGTTGATGGACGTTGAGCAGAATTTCGTATAGCTCCGGTCTTCACAAGAGGTAGTTTCTTGAGTGCAACAGTGGGCTGTGCTGCATTGTTTTTAAGGATTGAAGCATAGGACATTTTGGGTGCTTCTTGAACTACAGCTGGAGTTTCTTGAGCGGGACCAGGAGGCCCTCCATTTTGAGCATGTTCAATTGCTGATCCCTTTTGGCCAGTTGAGCCTTGTGGAACTTCCCTCTGCTGCAAGTCATTATCGTGTACCCCTTCAACAACAGGATCAATCTCTTCCACCACTGTTATGGATTGCTCAATCCCACAATTCTGAGCTTGAGCTACTGGTTCACAATTAACAACTGGTTCTGAGACAGGATTTGCTTTGGCTGCAGCTTCTACAATATTTTGCTCAATAACACCATTATGAGCTTGAGCTACTGGTTCAGAATTAACAACTCCCTCTGAGACAGGATTTTCTTTGGCTGCATCTTCTACAAGATTTTGTTCAATCACACCATTCTGAGCTTGAGCTTCAACTACTGGTTCAGAATTAACAACTGGCTCTGAGACAGGATTTGCTTTGGCTGAAACTTCTACAAGATTTTTCTCAATCACACCATTCTGAGATTGAGCTTCAACAACTGATTCAGAATTAACAACTGGCTCTGAGACAAGATTTGCATTGGCTGAATCTTCTCCAAGATTTTGCTCAATCACACCATTCTGAGCTTGAGCTACTGGCTCAGAATTCACAACTGGCTGCGAGACAGGATTTTCTTTGGCTGCATCTTCTACAAGATTTTGATCAATCACACCATTCTGAGCTTGAGCTTCAACTACTGGTTCAGAATTAACAACTGGCTCTGAGACAGGACTTGCTTTGGCTGCATCTTCTACAAGATTTTGCTCAATCACACCATTCTGAGAATGAGCTTCAAGAAGTGGTTCAGAATTAACAGCTGGCTGTGAGACAAGATTTGCTTTGGCTGCATCTTCTACAAGATTTTGCTCCATCACAACATTCTGAGCTTGAACTTCAACTACTGGTTCAGAATTAACTATTGGCTGTGAAACAGGATTTGCTTTGTCTGCATCTTCTACAAGATTTTGCTTCTGTTGTTGCGGTTCTTCATCCAAGTACCTAACGATATCATTCAATACAAAGTGTTCCTTTTCGTGAAGATCCAGGAAAAAGGATTGAGTGAAGATCCGTGCTACACTGTTTTTAAAGGTAATAAATCCACTTACCAAAACTAGTACTGCATTGTTATAAGACGTTTGTGAATCAACGGTCTTAATCTGGACCTTTGACGCTCTGTAATCCATAGACGTTATCAGCTGATTGATACCCTCCACTGTTGTTACGGACAGCATTTTTCCACTGGTGTCTGGGCGACCAAGTATGCTGTAATCCTTGTAAAATTTGTATAGCAATTGAGGTGAGCGAACAAGAACATCGTAATACTCGTTGGCAAAGACATCCCCAATCATTCGCACATCAGGAAAGACAGCCATGACAGCTTGTTGGATGACAATTTCCAATGACAGACAATTAACAGATCGAATTCGCTCCAAGAAAGGGGAATGGTTCAAGTTCGAATCCAAGGATGGGAGCAGAGAGAACGATCAAACCCAGCTCTTAGTGAAAACCTCATATGGGTACTGGTGCTATTTGTGATTGAATTTTGTAAGGTGTCTTGATAGCCGTATTTATACCTAATTATAAAAGCCCATTAATTCATTTGCTCTGATCTCGGGTCGGCTGAGTGGGGTGTCAACCATGGTCGATTATGTTCTTGTTAGAAGACACGGCGTTTACATTATTAAGGAAATGATAAATTTTTTAAATAAAATCTGAAGATGACGAAGGATAAATGTTTTTTTTAATAAAATTGTAAAAAATTGTTATATTTGATTGATGCGAATTTTTATCAAGGAATTTTATTTTGAAGGTTCTACGAAGATTTAATTATACAAATTTTGAAAAAATTGAAGAAAAAAAACACTAAACTTTGTTTTGGTGGAAATAAATAAACTCCTTTATAGTTTGTTTGTCCACCTTTTAAGTCACTTTGTTGAAAAATGTGGATTACACATAAAGGGAATATAAATTGTATAAAATTATTTGGAATATTAAACACCTAAAAATATAAAATTTGTCCATCTTTGTTAGAAGGCTTTCTCTATGCCCAAATATGGATGCTATTACAACATGATAGGTAGTATTCTATGGCATGTTTCTCAATACATAGAGAATGAAAATGGTGCTTATGTGGGATTGTTTGAAAATCTTTTCAAGGATCTAGGGGAGGTTCGAGGTATCTTTATTCTCGATAAATACATGATGGAAGATGCCAACTTCTTCACAAAGTATGGTAGCAAAGTTTACATCATTCATAGGAGGGATGTCGTTAGGATCATCAAGATCATGTAGAAGATGATGTCCAATAATCCCAAGTTCAAGGTGACATGGAGTGTAGAGGTTTTCATAGATTTTGGGAACAAGAGGGATTTGTTAGACATGCTCAATCTATAGAACACAATTACTAGTGAGATGTTGGACCTATTATCCATCCACATGCATGGGAAACCACATGAGAATGTTTTTCTCTCATGATGTAGATTTCTAGCCAACAACCACACATGTTCTTCACTTCTCTAGTGCATATGATCAATGACATCTCCAATGCCTCGCTCAAGTCTCATTGAGGTCAGATGATTATGGTGGCACATACTTATGAGGTACATTATTTCCATTTTTCATAATGGGTGTTATTTTCATATATAGGGGTCATCCTAGTGATCATTGGGAGATTTGTTGAATGGATCAAGACACTCTTTATTTGCTCTTTTTAACTTGCGTTTTTTTTATCTTTGAGACGGAGGTCATCACCCTCTTCTAGTAAAGTGTGGAATTTCTTGGGGTTGGTTGTGAGACTCGATAGTTCTTGAAAAGGGGAATCACGTCCATATCCCTAGCATACATATTATTTTTAATATTTTCCTCATACTCTCCTTCAAGGTTGAATTGTATATGTTCCCATTAAAGGTCCATCTTTCAATAGTCTCACGAGAAGAAGGGGTTATTAAGCTCGAGGCCGATGCTAAAGAAAATAAATTTAAGAGCAATTATGAAATTTCAAAATGAAAAAAAATAATAAAAGGGATCATAATGCCACAAAAGCCAAGGAAAACTAAGCAATTCCCCCTCATATGAGGCCATTTCCTCTGGTCCTATGCATTGAATGCATGTACCAAAAAAGGACTAACGAACTATCCCACTTTCCCATGCAATAAACTACATATGAATAGTGGAAATGATAAATCAGGCTATAAATGTATATTTATATAAAATCATTATGTAATGAAAAGCAAGATGCCCTCATAAAATATTTAGGAATGGAGAAGAAATTTAAAAGGGAAAGTAAAGGGGTTGAAAGACACAGTGTCTATCGAGGAAAGGATAGCTCAAAGCATTAAATAAATCCTCTACAAAGGTGCTCATTGGATAAATATTCATTGATCATACTTGACCATGCAAGAAAAACAATGAACCCTTCTATTTCCCCTTTACCATGTTCATCTTACACTTTATATATCCCTTGATGGGATTTGTGGGACCTATTTCCTTCATTGGGTTTTGTTGCATGTGATAGAGGGTAGGTGATGGTCGTATTGTATCTAGACTTGGTAAATTGTATTGAATATTGAGCTATTGTGAAGTTTGATGAGGATTCTTAGTGTGATCTAACCTAATGACCCTTATATATGACATGACATGCTTATTATGTTGTTTTGAAAGTGTGTTCACCAGATGTATGATCATATGATCCCACATAAATGATGGTATACCATGATGGAGAGGACCTTCTTACCATGATGGTGATGACTACACTCTCCTTCCATGATTCTTGAGGACATTCTACTATTTTGATGACAATTTGAACCATTATTGAGGACTTTAGGTTTTCTTGGTGACCTTCTACTCCTTGGAGAGGGCATGACACCTCCATGATGTAATTGTACCTTCTTGATGGACGTTGTGACTTCTCTTGACAATGATGAAAATGATTATAATAGCACAGCCTTTTGGAGGGGTCATGGCACCTTCCCCCTTGATGATGTCATGCCCTAGATTGAGGGCATTGCAGTTATGATGGAACATTTCACTTGATGATGAAGTACACCTACTTTGGAGCCGACCTAGCATGATGAGGAGACACTTAGCACCTTTGATGATGAGATGTGAATTTTGGATTATCAGACATGACCTTTGATCAGAGGTTTAACCCTTTTATAGAGAGACAAGACTTATGGAGAATTATACATCACTTTGGAGGATGAAATCATGCTTATTTTGCTCACTTAGTCACACGTGTGAATCTTGGAGGGAATTTATGATAGACGTATAACATTTATGACATCTTTTGCTCATTGATGAGGCATCGTTTTTAGGGTATTCCTTGATATATCCACCTTGTATCATGGATTTATTGCATTTTAGGGATTTCACTTCATTTTAGCCTTTTGTAGAGGATAGTTGTTTGTTTCCTCCTATTTATAGGGGGGCCTCATTTGGGTTATTTCACATTGTGGAGACTTCTATCTATTTTCTCTTGTGTGCTATGGATGTATAAGTAGAGAAACCTCTTAAGGAGGACTTGTTGATGTGGATTGCACTCTTTTCTTGGATGGATATTGGTTAATCTTGGATGAAGGCATGATAATCTAAGTGAACTGGTTTTGTCTTGGTTGTGTTTATGGATGATGATAATTAAGTATTTATCAAGTGGGCATGGTATTTTATTTTTCAATATCCCTGTTAAACAAACCCTTCTTCTAAGTGTTTGAGGAAGGAGCTAGTGAGATCCTTCCCTTATCTCATCCTTGAAGATTGGGAAGCCTCGAGTCAAATCCCTAGGGATAGTGAGTGAACTTACCATAGTCTTTTGAACCTAGATTTACTCCAATCCTATTCAAGTGTGTCGATCCTTGACTCCATATTCCCTAGGTAGAGAAAGGAACTAGTCTTCTCCCTTGTGTCAATCATTATTTCATTTAAATTCACTTTTCTTTTATGTTTTTAGGGTATTTTAGTGTTAAATTACAACTAAATATTTTATTTTCAGCATTAATTGACTTGGATGTCTTATTCCTAGGATTAGAAAGTGTTTGGAATATATCATAAAATTTAAAGTGTGAGTTTTAATGCATTTTCAACCACTTTCTAGGGGCACTTCTAGGGTTTATAGTGTTTTCATATGCTCTTTTACGACATAAATTTGTTATCTTACTCTCATTGCATCCCTTCATTTTTTATTTTATTAACATAGGTTTTGGGGATATTTATTATTGTTGTTGTAAATTGGCATATTGCTGCAATTTTTCTATTTCACAAGCTAGTTTACTACAACATTGTCTAATTTCTTGATTGCATTTGTTTGGGAACCTTCATCGATCTCATATTGGTTGAACTAAGCCATTAGAACAGCCATAGGACCCATTGAACTTAAATATAGAAGTTACCTTCAAATCCACCAAAAACACTAGTTTTTTGATCCCCTTGATTGGTGGTGATAGAAGTAGAAGTCTTACGCTCTTGACTTGGTTTGATCAGGCCATTAGATCCCTAAGATCTAGTAGGGAAGCCTCCCTTGTGTTGGATTTTACCCATCACTAAAACGATAGGAGTAGTTGCTGAGGTGATAGTCGTGACTCTCCCATGCTACTCTTTGTCTTAGTCACCTAGTGAGGCTTTGCACTAAGGAACAAGATTTGATGTAACAATTTGACATCGTTATTGGGGAGGAGTTGAGTCTTTCTTCTTGATATCCTAAGTTTATACTTCAACCTCCTTTTGATGAGTTATCTCAAATCCTCTTTTAGTGTGCTCATATGGAGACTCCAAAATCTCATTTGAACCCAAGAGTTACTAACTAAGTACCCAATATAAGATTTTCTAATCCTCCTAAATTTTGTAAGAGAAGATACCAACAAAAGTCTCTTGTGATCAATCTTCAATAATTTTCCAAGAGTAGTTCCAAGGATACTAAAACATGGATCACCAATGTCTTCAATCCTTTGGATATGTGTGCCATTTAGAATTACCGTAACAAAATGCCTAATAAGTTTGATAAATGGCTACCTAAATTCTCTACAAATAATGTAATTACAACCAAAGAACACATAGTATTATTCTATGATGTTGTTGGTAGTTGTTCCATTGAATGAAAGGAGATTGTTATGAAGATTTTTTTACCTTTCTTTGCAATAAAATGGAAAATCATGGTTCATGGGTTTACCTTAAAAAAAAATCAAGACCAGGACACAATTCCATGATGCACTCATCAAACGATGGGCATCTAGGAAGGATACAAGGTTCTTTCTCACCCAATTCTATAAAATTAAGGAGAAAGACTCTAAAACCATTCAATAATTCGACCAAAGATTTGATGGTTTGGTCAAATTGATTTCTAAAGACCTTAATACTTCAAGATATCATGGCAATGAATTGTGTGTTCCATATTTTATAGAGGTATATAATATAGTAATCTCATCTTCATCATCACCATTTACCGCAGGAAGTTGGAAAGTGGTGTGGTTATCATCATTCATAGTAGTAAAAAGAAAACATAAAAAATACCTATAATAAAAAAGAAGACAATGTTATATACTATTAAGGAAAATATACATATGAAATGAAAATATATATTACAAGTGATCGAGGAAGAAATCAATGGCCACCCATCTATTCCACTAGCTCAAAATAGGGATTTCCACCTTGACAATTTTTCTACAGTTTTTCAGGTCCTAAACTTTTGGGGCCATTTTGAGGCACTAAACAATGTTTTTCGGGGATGCTACAATCACACTATAAGATTTAGCTAGAGTTTCACTACAATATGTGTATTTCTCGGATATACCTTTCTAATGAGCTATCGTGTGTCCCAGACAAATATTGTATGCAAAGTTACGCTCTTGGAAAGTTGACCCATCACAGCCCACAAACCCTTTGGTGTTTCATCTTCTGGAGTTAGGGTTTTGGATTTTCATTATGTTAAAAAGTCGTTCGGAGCCTCATTGTAAACATCATAATATTGTGAATGAGTGTATCCATCACATATATTCTTAGAGATAAGATGCCATCATTCTAGTGAGTTCACTCACTCTCTATTTTTATAGTTTTTGTACACTTATGTCATTAATAAAAAATATGGATTATTGTATCTCTATGTTTCTCGAAATACATCTTTGTATTTACTTATTATATTTTTTCCTTCATTTCGTTCTCAAAATTATATAGATTAGTGGTATTAGGGCAGGCTACTCCTTTTTGTTTCTTAGTGCATGTCCCTGATGAGGTCGACGTATAGAGAGTTGGGTCTCGTGCTAGTTTCTATTTAGGAAAACGGCTCTCGCCAACCCAAACGGCCTCCCATGGTGGAAGAAAAGAGAGATGAGGGATCAAAATATCACATCAATCCATTTCTTTCCTAAGCCCTCACAAAACAGAGGAATGAGATGTTGGATTTTTTTCCCAAATCCTTCAACGATTGCCAACAACAGGAGACACGTCTTCTTCTAGCGGTATCTTTGGAGACACTTCCCCATTCAAGGTAGAAGTTAATTTTGATATTCTCATATTTAAAAGTTAGATCGATGCAGATGCTTTGGAAAAGTTGTTCAATTTGCTAGAAGGTTATTTCTTTGTTCACAATTTTTCCAACAAATAAAATATCACCTCTACATTTCTTAACGATCTCCCCCATGTCAAACATTGGTGGGAAACTTACTCACAAAAAAGTTCCATAGAGGAGTATGGAATATTTGGGGCCGATCTCAATTCATATTTTTTTATGGATAGAGTCAAGGATCAGTATTACCCTGTGGGAAACTATGATGACCAGTACAAGAGATGGACCATGCCGCATCAAGAGTGTTAAGGTCCTAACCCACACATAGGTAGATCAATGTATTCGGATGTAAT
>CBVK0101993643.1:0-15421 GCA_900067695.1 Picea abies | reverse complement strand
TGATGTATTATTCATTAGATCAATCCCCTTTTGTGGATTGATCATGTCGATCATTGTAAATGACCAAATCCCCTTTTGCGGATTGGTCAAATCCTAATTGTAATAAGAAAAATGAGAGGTCGGCCCCCAGAATTAATTATGGTGGTTCTAACCACCAGAAAGAGAAGTCGGCCCTGCCAGTGAAAAGACACTTCGTTTTAGGTCCTGCCAGATTATATAAATAAAGGAGGCTAGCGCCTCATTTTCTCACTCACTCACTTGATCATTAGAGTGCAAGTTTGGAGCTGCAGTTGGAGAAGAAGGAAGAGAGAGAGAGGCACATTACTTGGAGAGGACTTTTTGTAATGTTTGGTTATTCTCTTGGCATTGTATTGGATATCTATATTAAGGAAGTTTTTGCTGGGTTTTCTCCCCCATGAGGGTTTCCCAGGATAAATGATGTGTCTCTTGTGATTGTGTATTTCTCAGTGATCCTATCTATGCTATGGTTATCTAGGGAATTGAAAAGAAACCTAATAATAGCTTAAACTATAACAAGAGTTACCCTATTGGGGTGACATCGATAAGACTACCTCCGTGTTACGTCAATTTAAGCCTACTTTCCTTTAGGCTTTGGGAAAGTATAAATTGTGCGATAACAATTCCATTTGAAAAGAATCAATCGAATTCAGCCGTGAAAATATACAATACATATACAATACCTATTTTCTATCTATCTATATATAGATAGTTCTAGCCAATCCAATATGTTATGTTTATGGCGGAAATCAGACCCATAAAACACTTACACTTCTTAGACCAACACTTCTTTCTATTTGGACGTGTTCTGGTAGCGAGATAGAAGATATTATCTGTGTGACCGACTTAGAATAAATCGAAGGGGGATGCATATAGGTCAACAACAAACACTTTGATACTTCAATACTTTTATAGGTAAACTATGGGCATAAATCAATCTTTCACGATCGACCCCGGGAATCAGTCTTACATGACCGACCTGAATATATATATTATTGCAAATCAATTGATTGTAGCTGCTCGTTTGTGGTATGATATTATGGTATATTAGGGTTCGTGGTCTAATAAGATGTAAGGATTCGTAGGTTATGGTATGATATCATAGCTGCTCATTCTTGGTATGGTATGATGTTAGGGAAGTAATCACCAACGATATTTTTCTGACCTCCCCTAAAGATGCTATTGCGATCTGTTGATTTTGAAATGCAGGTAATCTAACTAAGTATCGATTGCAACTGGATTTCAAATCCGATCCGAACTGGATGTGTTATCACTTATGGTCCCATATATTATATATTTTAAGTTTTGTTAAAGAGATACCTTAAAAAATCTATAGTATTGGGGGCGCTAATAAATAATTATTCATGTCTATATTTCATTTTTTTGGGGGTTGGATGGGGAAGCAAGCCACGTTCGACTTGCATGCATGTGTTGAGAATATAGCTTCAAAACATTTATGTTGTTCTTAGCCAATTCCTTTAGGATTCCTGAAGACTAATGAGATCTCTTTTTTTGAGTAAGTAATGCCATAAAATATAGAAATAATATGCTGCTAAAGGGTAATAATTGTGATATGTTTAGGTCCATTATAACGCCAACCTCCTCTCCCATTATAGATAGAGAGATATCTGTTTTGAGGGGCAAAGAGAGATCTTGAGGGAAGAAAAGAAATCAATGGGGCCAAGCCTATAAGAAAAGAAAAAAGAGTTTGGTCATTCTTTATTTCTTTATAGATGTAATTACGCTTTAGCATCGTATGGGATATCCTCTCTCATAATGGATCGTACCAGGATATCGTATATAGAGATAATTTGAAAGCACGACTCTTCAAATTTGAGGATATTTAGCTTAAAGACCAATGGGAGAGGGAAGACAATAGGCTATAATGAAGAATTCATTTTATTTATTTCCTTGGTTTGGCCTGGAAAGTATTTTAATGGATCTTCCTTGACGTATGAAGTCGCTCTACCGACATAGGAGGGCCACCATCAATGCCGACCAAGAAAAGAAATAAGTAAGTGTAGCCCAATGTCCCTTGCTTTCTGAATAAGGGCCTAATAACTACAGTGAAAGGGGGACTTATGTAATGAAGTGTCTTCCCTATGTTCAACACAACTACAACAGAGCCATACATAGCTCAACCGACCACAACCCCTTTCAGGTGGGGATGGGATTTCAACCATTGGGTCCCATAGATGTTTCACTATCCCTTGCGGCCACCCATGCAGACTCGTCCCATGCTCAAACTGAAGCCGAAAAAGCTACCCGGTTCATTGAGCGGATCCAACACATCCATCAACAGGTTCAGGATATTTAAAAAAAGTCCAATACCAAGTACAATCAACACCATGACCAACACCGGGTGCCACACAAGTTTTAGGTGGGAGATAAAGTTTGTTTCCACTTGCAGAAAGAATTCCTTATGTGGCCTCATCAGAAGCTTCATCCACTTTGATATGGACCTTACACCATCACCACGACTGTGGGTGATAATGATTTTGAGCTCAACATTCCCCCCTTCCTTGTCTTGTAATGTGTACCTCCTTCGACCATATTTTCCACCATTATTGGACACCTGAGAGAGCAAAATAGTTGACATCCACAGAGATCAACCTTTACTGCATGGAACATGAATCCATTGATCATATCATGGACACACAGGTCAAGGGAACTTTCCAACAGAGGATCCATCTTTATCGGGTTGTCAAAGTAGGGTAGCTCCTTCACCAAGGCAAGTGGCTCACTTGGGGCCAAATTCAACATAAATTTCCTCATCTGATGGGGGAACTAAATGAAATGGAGGCCATTTATTCCTAAGGGGGGAGGATTTATCCAGGTGGATGTCGGTGGTCACCCACCTATTCCAACTGGATCACTTACAAATTTCATCTTGGTGGGTTTTTTCTAGCTTTTCGGGCCCTAAATTTTCGAGGCCGTTTTGAGGCCCTAAACAACGTTTTTTGGGCCCACCACAGTCACATTGGAGATTGAGTTAGAGTGTGAAGACATAATTTGTATTCCTCGGATAGACCTTTCCAACAAGATATCGTGCGCCTAAAACTAAGATCATATGCAAAAGTTACGACCCCGAGAAGTTGATGTACTAACTTACTCCAACGGGGCCCACATGACTTTTGACGCTTCATCTCCTAGGGTTAGGTTTTTGGATGTCTAGGGTTTTGGAATTCATGTTTGATGTAAAAAGGCCTTTGGAGCCTCATTGTAATCATCTTCTTGCGAATGAGTGCAACCATCACATCTCTTCTCAGAGATAAGTTGCCACCATTCTAGCAAGCTTGTTTCAGTCCGCATTTTATAGTTTCAACATATTTCTTTATTAATAGAAGCCAAGTTTTATGTATCTCTGTTATTTTTCATTGAATCTTTGTGTTAATAATATAGATATGTATTCATTTCATTCTGCTCATAAAATTTGGATCATAATGACAGTTCTTGACAAAACATTACATAACCTTCTACTCAATATATAACTATCCATAGAGAATAATAACTACCTACGAGCCCCTTGTAATGAGGGACAACCAACTAATTTGGGCCTTATTAATAAAAAAGACCCGTTTTACAATGAGTGACTATTAAGTAACTATTTAATGGGCCTTATTCAAGGAAGGTGGCCTCATACATTAATAAAGTATCTAAGTAAGGGGGTTAGGGTAGGACCCTAAAATGCCCTCCTCCTTCGAAAGCAATGTTTTCCTTGAGATTTAAGGTGAGGAAATTGTTGGAGAATCATTGTCGGTTCTCATGTGGCATCTTTGGGTTGCATGTATTTTCACTGAATCAACATTTCCTTGATCGTGCATTGGTGCAACTAGCACTCTCTAGTATCCAATACAACTTCTGGCTAGAGGCAAATGGAACCTTCTTCATCAATTTCTAGTAGGTTGGTTGCACTTTGCAATTTGACCCCACAACCTTCTTCAAATAGGACACATGAAATACTGGATGAATATTGGAGTGGGATGGGAGAGCCAACGTGTAGGTGACCTAACCAATGCATTGTATGATCTGATAGGGACCATAGAACTTGGGAGCTAGTTTCTGGGAACTTTATCCTTGACCGATGTCTATTTATAAAGCTTTAGGTGAAGAAACACTTGATCCCCTTTGTTAAAAGAACGTTCAAATATATGTGGATCAAATTTTTGTTTCATTCGATTTTGCACCATAACCAAGTTGTCCTTGAGGATACACATAATGGATTCTATAGTATGAAGCATTCTATCTATTGCATGAACCTTGGAGGTGCCTAGTACATAGAATGCCACTGATAAGGGGGTTTTGGCCATAAACAATATCATATGGTGTCATTTTGGTAGCTCCATGATAAGTGGTGGTGTACCACCATTTGGAAAGGGGAAGCCATTGTGCCAATTGGCATGGATTTTTGGAAGAAAATCATCTCAGATAGGTTTCTAATCACATGTTGACCACTTTTGTTTGACAATTAGTTTGAGGATGATATGTAGTTCTCATATTCAGTTGTGTACCTTGAAGTTTAAATAGCTCCTGCCAAAATTTGTTGATGAATGTGGGGTCCCAATTCAAGACGGTGCAAGTGGGCATACCATGTAGCTTAAAGATATGATCCATGAAGGCCTAAGCCATTGAGGAAGGAGTTAAAGGATGAGATAGGGCACACAAAATAGTAGCTTTTGAAAAACGATCAACAACCACCATTTTGACTGATTTGTTGCTTGCTTTTGGGAGTCTCGTGATAAAATCCATCGAAATGTCCATCCAACTCTGCGTTGGCATTGGTAGTGGTTGCAATGCCCCTAGTATCTTCACTATCTCTCCCTTGTTTCTTTGAAAAGATTCAAAGGATGCTACAAAGTAATGAATATCTATTTTCATGCCATCCTAGAAGAATGAACACTTAGTTATTTCATAGGTTTTATGAAATCTAGAGTGACCTACTATTGGTGATGAATGTAGCTCGTCTAAGACTCATTGTTTTAGGGCTGAATATTTTTCCAGAACATTGAACCTTTGATACCACAATGTATATTGTTTCCATGTATAACTTTTAGGTGGGTTAGGATATTCTTGAAGCAGTTGAACGAGTCGCCTTAAAGTATTATTTTCTATCCATTCCTTACAGGCCTCCTCAATCCATCTGGAATTGGTAATGATAAGGCAAGGAGTGACCCATAGTCCTCGAATTGTCTAGATAAAGCATCAACCACAACACTCTCTTTACCCTTCTTATATATAATCTCATAATAATACCCCAACATCTTGGTGACCCATTTATGTTGCTCTTTTAAAGACAACCATTGTTCAAGGAAGTACTTTACACTATGATGCTCAATCTTGATTTGAAATGCATCCCTATGAGATATGGGTGTCAAGTATCCAAGCATGAAGGATAACCTTCATTTCCTTCTCATATGTGAATTTTCCCAAATCGTGGTCACACAATTTTGTACCGGTGAATGCATCAATACTGCTCCGAGATCTCTACCTGAAGCATCACATTTCAAGGCAAAAGTTTTATTAAAGTTAGGCACTACTGATACTGGAGTAGTGCACATGGCGTCCTCTAAATCAGTGAAGGCATGTGCTGCTACCTCACTCCAAACAAAGACATTATTTTTAAGGAGTGAAGTTAGGGGAGCTACAATTTGGTCATAAATTTTCATGAATTTCCTATAGTATCCTGTAAGTCCTATGAATCCCCTCAAGATAATCAATTTTTTGGGACAGGGCCAATCTTGCATAGTTGTCACTTTCTTGGGATCAACTCGTATAACCTCTTGACTTACAGTATGACCCAAATATTCAACCTTAGGAGTCCCAAAAGAAAATTTGAAGTTCTTCACAAATAATTGGTTATCTCTCAAGAGTTGCAAGGACTTATCAACGTGATCTATGTGTGAGTCCCATTCTTTACTGTAGATCAAGTTATCATCAAAGAATACTAGCACATAATTATGTAGAAAGGGTTTCAAAATATTTTTTATGAGGCTTTAGAAATTGGATGGAGAATTACAAAGGCCAAAAGGAATTACTAGAAACTCATAATGACCTTAGTGTGTTATGAAGGCTATCTTTGGGATGTTTGCCTCTTTCATATTAATTTGGTGGTATCCTTAATGTAGATCAAGCTTAGTGAAAATATTTGCTCCATGGAGTTCATCAAGGATATCATCGATAATTGGGATGGGAAATTTTTCGATGATCGTCAACTTATTGACAACCAAAAATTCAGGACACATGTGCCAAGTGCCTTCCTTCTTTAATACCATGACTACCAGTGATGAGTAAGGGATTGTACCAGGAAGTATGACCCCCATCTTTGACAACTCATGACTGATCTTTTCTATTTCATTCTTTTGTGCAAAAGGGTGTCAATAAGGATGTGCATTTGGTTTAATTCTTTGAATCAGGGGAATGCCATGGTCATGCTCTCCTCAGGAAGGGGGTAAACCCTTTGGTGTCTCAAATAACTCATGATGTTTTTCAAGTACTAGCTGCAAGTTTGGGTGGATTTATTATGTCTGGTTATTCATAACCTATATGACATTAAATTGGGAAATTATGCAAGAGTGTCCCTTCTTTAATAACTTCTCCATACGATGAGAGTTGACTATTTCAAGAGAGCCTACCTGAAGCCCTCAAAGGGTGTGTACTTGAACCTCTTTAGTGAAACTAATATAGAGTTCTTTGAAATCCACGGTGACTAGTCCCAACATGCATAACCATTCTTCCCCTGATACTATATCACACCCATCCATATCAATGGAAAATATATGGGTTTTGAGGTTATAGTCTCTAATCTAGAGTCTGACATTTTCACATCTTCCCCTACAGTTCATCGTACCTCCATTAGTGATCATGATTTAAAAGTTGTACACGGGGTCTACAAAACAATAGGTTTCTTTTTCCACTCTTTTGTGAATGAAAATGTGAGTATTTCCACTACCAACTAGGAATACAAATTTATGGTGCTTGATGTAACTCACGATTTTCAAGGTTTGTGGAGTCAAAATTCCTCATAATCCATGCAAAGAGATGAGTGTTTCTTCATGAGAGAATGGAGGTTCGATATATGCCTAATTTGGAGCGTTGGTGTCTTCAAACTGTAACTATGGTGTCTATTGGGTACTTATGTATTCGGTCATATCAATTTGGAACAATTTTTGTTATTTACACCAATGAACCAGAGTATATTTTTCATCAAAATTATAGAAGAGTCCCCATCTTTGGCGATCTTCCATTTATATTGGAGACAACATTTGTAATTTCAAGGGATGAGTAGGATTTGTGCTTAGGGAAGTACTCTGGGGGAACGAGTGCCGGGAATGAAAGTTGTTTTTTGTTTGTTCGTGCATTGATCATCGTCTCTGCTTCCAGGGCCCTCTGAGTTGCTTCGAACCATGTAGCAAGGAACTACATTGTAACTTGTGCTCGAATATCCTCCTTGAGGCCACTAATGAAACATTCTTTATTGAAAGAATCTTGTAAGTTCTTTGTACAAATGGATAATTTCTCAAAGGATGCCATAAAGTTTGTGATTGAGCCTATTTGGCATAGCTTGGTAAGCCACCCCAAATAGTGAGTATCTCTCTCAAAACATGCATGGATACCTTTATCAAAATGACTCCAATCAATGTAGCATGCATAAGATTTTTTATACCATTCCCATCATTGCCATCGTTTAAAATATAGATACAAGACCCCCACCTTGAGTTTCATCATGTCATCCATAATTCACTGGAGGGAAACGTAGTGTTCCATCTGGGTGGGTGACCCATCCCGATGAGTTAGAACCATCAAAATTATTTAGGTCCACCTTAGGAGAACAATATCAAATGTTATTATCCATTGGTCTATTATTGTGCAGACCCAAAGAGGGTTGTGGGTTGCAAAATAGTCTTGAGTTAGAAGTTTGTTCCTGGTGTGGCTCAATGTGTTGTGTAGTCCAATGGTGTTCTTCTCGTATGCCCTGAGTTAGAATACTCATCAACTTCTTAGTCAACATTTTTTCAAAGTTGGCTAGGTTCTCAATCAACTTCTCATCCAACCCATTTATGTTCTCCTGAAGTTTCTTCAGCTAATCTTCCACTAATTCCAACTTGCCTACATTATAATGGGTGGTCATGTTGTTTGGGAAAGTATGAGGTGGTTTATAGGTACTATCCTTCATGGGTGAGCTCCTGGAAAAAATATTGGGTCCTAAGGAAAATGGAGTGTCAGGTGCTATAGCTCTATGATATATGTGTGGGGTCCAACAATAGTATTCAACCCAATATCTCAAGGCACTAACTAAGGAGGCTCAAATGTTCCCTTATCCATACTACTTGACTACCCAGTTACCAAAGAGTGGTCTCCTCGAGTGTTGTTATCAATGTACTATAGAAAAAAGATGTCTGATTAGCTTATCTAAAGATGGTTTTAGGTATACCCCAGGGAATTTCTATATACCCAAGGGTATGTGGAAGTGAGATTATGTATATAGGTACTGCCTAATGCAATACTACTCGAAGGGGTACCAATAGGGGATACAAGGGTTTCCAACAATGTGATTCCACTTGTATTTCCCATGTGTATTCTTCCCCTACCATAGGTTTACCCATTGAACAAAATATCACTCTCTTGTTTAAAGACATTGGAACACGTCTCAAAATTTAGTTTTTTAAATTTATGAGCTTGCTAACTCAAGAAAAAATTCCAAAAATCACTAGAAAATAACTTGTGCAAGGTAGGGTTTGAGGCTGGAAATATAAAATGATCACAACTTCTGCCATACTTATCGAATTAGATATTATGACCCCGACTATGAAATTCCATAGCTTCTTTGGATCTACTAGCACTAGTTTGATTGAATTCTATGTATTCTATCAAAAGATATCCAATCTATGCAATTCATGGCCTTCCCAGAAAAAATCCTGAAAAAAGATTAATTTTAAATCAATGATATCTCCACTTTCTGGAGTCCATCTTGGATGATTTTTCTTTTTGAAATTGGGTATTTTTTCGAGATGAATTCAATCTTAAGTTAGATTTTCCAAGTTCTACACAATTTTGTTTAGGAATTGGCCTTAATCAACAAAAAGAAGAAAAACAATTCCCACTTCGTGCTTAAAAATTCTCCAACTTCATGCCAAAGAAAGAGCTCTGATACCACTTATAGTGTACTTAACCCAAAAAATTTAGAGCAATCACATAAAATATAATGAAAAACCCAAGAAAACAAGAGAAAATAGAGATAAACCCTAAGAAAGACCTCTTTGATAACAAAAAATAGAGATCTATGTTCACTTTCCTCTTTAAGGGGGAAACCTCTAAGAGCAATGCTCCATATACAACAAAAATACTTGACAAAACATTACATAAAATTCTTCTCAATATATAACTATCCATAGAGAATTTTAACTACCTATGGACCCCTTATAATGAGGGTTGTGTTGTGGCCACAACATCCCCCCTTTTGTTTTGCTTTTATAAGAAAAAAGAAAGCCCCCCCTACCAAAAGTTTTATCTCTAATGCCCAATCTACTACTACTATGAGCCTATTGTATATTGTTTGACTACCTAAGGGGTTTAGGGGTTTGTATTTTTAATGATTGCTTATATTTGAGGAGGTTTTGATTGCTCAAGATATCTTTGTTGATTGTACCTTTTATGTTGTTCTTTAGTACGCCTTTGTTTTCTAATGGTCCTTTTATCCTTTTACATGCTCCTTGTAAATAGTCTTCTGAAACACTTTTACCCATTGATCATGTTTATTGACTCTTCTGAGCTAATGTTTGATCGATATTTAACTTCTATTTTCTATGATGACTTCATGCTCTATCTTGTATCTTGGTTTGAAGTGGTCTTCAAAGTAGATAAAAAAGTGACCATAATTGAATCAGAACAAGAAGATCTCAATGCATGGTATGTCCGTGGAGAGGCAATTGAAGGCTGGTCTTACAATGTGATCACGATATTAAGGCTTCCTAAGGTCAAGTTTGAGTAGCCTAAGATGACCTCAATAATGCATCATTGCTCCTTGTCTAGAAAACCTGGGTAGCATTCCATTAAGGCTCTTAGGATTGTCTATGATACTAATTGGCCTTTTGAATTTAATGTTTGATCATTTTGTCATTCATTTTTATTTTACTGGTGCCATGAGCAGGTGGTGTAGGCAGCTTAAAGCTTGGTCTTATGTGATTTTTCCCACTACGATCTAATCATCTTCTTGTACATGCTTATGATTTCATTTTGATTTCTTCCTACTATTCATTTCTCATTTTGCTGGAAATTTGGCAAGCTATCCTCTCAATGGGTTAAATGTTATTTCATTAATTGGTTGTTGATCCTATTTGATTGCAAGTTTTGGTGCTCTATCTTTCGCCTTGAAGGGAATTTGCTTTTGAGGGCGTGTTGATTTATTATGCATTATCTTGAACTGTCATCTCACTGCATCGTTGAGAAATGAAGAGTTAATTGTAATAAAAGAGCATATAGTCACATCACATCTTCTAGATTGCCCAATACATTCGTGGTATTCACACTTATGTTTGTGTAGCATAGGCGTGACTAAACAAGGTGGTTTCTTCTCTCCATATTTTCCTTTACTTTCCTTCTACTCAACACTCCTAACATATAATAACGATAATGCAAACTTGTGAACAAAAAGAGCACTAGAAGGAAAATCCATAAATTCAACAGAATACACCGTGAATTGCGCTGAAGCCTCATTACCTTATGTTCATAACCTTGTTTAAGATCTTGGGGCAATGAATTCTAGAGTATTATATTGCAGTTGTTAATATCAATCCTACATGGAAATGGTTTACATTTAAATGTTTGATAATTGAACCACTTTTATCTTTCACGCCTCGATTTGCAATATCATAATATTATTAAGGAAGGATTGATTGCTTTGGATAAGATATACACACTTGTTTTTATGCCTATTCATTTATTTCTTTAACTCTGCTCTTGGAAATTGTTTACCTTGAATATTTGGAGTTAACACTAATGCTGGGTTTAATTGTGTCCAGGAGAAAAGTATGCCAAGACCTAGGATGAAGAAGAGAAAGAAAACACGGGAAAGAAGCTGCAAGTTTTGTGCACACAGTAACGGCCTTGGAACTCTTTTCCAAACCATGGAACCCTCAAGTTGGCCTTGGAAAACCCCAAATTTAATCATCTGTTAGCTTCAACTTTATGCACAACTATGTGAACCCTTAATCTTATTCATATTGACCAGATTCATACAAATTTTGATCATCATTGACCCCGACATTTGGAATCTAGACGTCCAGAGCTTTCATCATCCAAATATTTTTCTCCCAAACCCGGATGCTAGATATGGAATCATGATTTCGGTTGATGGAACCTTGACGTCACATTATCCATTCACTGCATGCCACTTGTCTTACACAGAACCCAATTTGCATTCGAAATTGTAATTATTTTATTCATCCACAATCTAGTCTCATTCAACCTAGCCCTTGTTGAATTTTTAATACCCGGATCTGAGATTTCAATTTAATTGTCACATTAATTTTATTTTGGATATCCATAATACTCATAATATGTATTTTTTTAAATTTCCCGAATTTCTTGGCGTGGAACCTTAATATGCAGTTGGAACCTTGATCGAGATGTGGAACCCTGATCCATAGTCGAAACCTTGATTTGCAGCCGAAATATTGATATGCAGTTGGAACCTTGATCCAGATGTGGAACCCCGATCCACAGTCAGAACCTTGATCTGTATTTGGAACTCAGACTCATTTCTCCTTACCCATCCTGATTTTCTTTTGTATATATGGGCTTGTACATTTTTATTTATTTTATTTTCATTAGTTCTATTTTTGCATTTTACTTCAGGATATTTTTATTATTTTATTTTATTTTACCAGCATGTTTTTTTCAAATTTCCTGAAGAATTGGGTGTACATTTCATTTGTTTATTTATTTTGATTTCATTTAATTTTTATTTAAAATTTGGTTTGTGCTTATTTTTATATTTATTTTGGATTTACATTGGGAATTTTAGACATCAAGATTTTAGGACAAGATTTCACATTCATTTTTAATTGTCTCAAATTCTGGAACCCGAATTTGTACTTATTATTTATTATTTTCATTATTTTATTTTTATTTCATGCCAAATCTCGACATGATTTTAAATCTCCCGCTTCCCAGGTATATTTTATTTTTATTATTTTATGCCATCGGGGATTCACCTCATCAAACAATTTACCCAAATTATTTTGTCTTGCTTTCCATTTCCGGTTGACCTCACTTCACACCATGCAAATTTTCCGAAATCACATTCCCGAAATCCCAATTCTAATCTTGGATTATTTTATTATTTTATTTTTGAACCTGGATTATATTGTTATCATATTTTCAAAGTTTTATTTTTTATTTTATTTTTATTTTTAATTACAGGATTGGACATTAGCCATCGGGTTGAAATATTTCCCTTTCAGACATATTTTACCGAGTTACCTTCTCGCACCTTTCTTCTCGAACATATCCTCCCAAAATCATTTTCCCACAACCCTATAGGCTTTTAACCTTTGGAGAAACTACTTCGTTTACCAAATTCACGTCATGAATTATCGTCAATTACTATCCCAAATTACCTTCATGAATGAATTTTACCAAATGGATTTTGGACATTGTATTTTCAGAAATTTTGATTTTTATACATCGAGGTTTTGAAGATTTTAAATTATTTTAATTAATTTTATTTTTTTGGACTTTAGAAATTTGGACGCGCATATTTATTTATTTTATTTTTGATTTGTTATATTATTTTATTTTCTATCTGGATTCTAGGTCAAAATATTAATGTGGGTTGAACATTCCATACCTCCCATAGCTCCACATACAAATATCATTGGGATGGAAAAACTTAATAAACCCCTTGCAATCACTTCCCACAATGCATGTGGGATAAAACATTAAATTTATAAGATCAACGCAAATTCTTATTGAGAAATGTGAATTCTTTCTATTTCCATAATTAAAACTATATGCATGTAATCGATTTTTGTTACTATTAGATTAGGAGTAGTTAGAAGTCAAAATAGGACTACATTTGCATAATAGACTAGGATTGCATTTAGGATTTAGATTAGATTAAATGAGCAAGTCTCTCTTTGGAGATCAATCCATTTAGTTAGCAGAAATTGGTCCCACATACCAGTGGAGATTACCACACCAAATGAGAGCAGGTCTGATTGGGACCTGCCATTGGGAAATCCTCCCTCATGTTGGCATGGGGCATTTTTCCCGTGTCAATAGGCTGACCAACCAATTTGAGCTCTATTAATAAAAATGACCATTTTTACAATGAATGACTATTAAATAACTATTTAATGGGCCTTATTCAAGGAAGATGACCTCACATATTAATAAAGTATACAAGTAAGGAGGTTGTAACACCCCGTTTCCCCCAATTTGTAATTAATCATAAAATAAGAATTACCATGCTAATGCATGAGGACAATGTAAATGTATTATTGTTTGAGTTGCCAATAACTGACTGTGGGGGTGAAGCCTTGAAAGTACTGGCCATGATATCACTAGAGGAAGAATGTGAAAACTATACAAGAGGGTTCATATATCAAATAACCCCAAATCTCCCTTGATAAGGATGACAAACCTCCTTCGAATCCCAAGGAAAGAAATCAGTTAATGAAGAAATGACTAGTGGTTGAACAATCAACCACCCCCATAAATGGAAACATGGGCTGTCAGCTTGAAGTACCGCAGTGACCTGCAAACATGAGCTTCCTTTTGACAGAAGAAACATGATAGGTCGGCAAAACCTTCCAGGGTAAGGGGGATACAGAAGGGAGAGGAGACACATGACAAAAGAGCGTAAGCTCGTAAGGGAGATGCTCCAGCGAAATCACGAACGAAAGGCTACGAGCTTGATGTGGAAGAGCATCTGAGAAACCTCACCGAGGCCATAACCGAAAGAGGAATCTCTGAGTTGCAGAGAACAGGACCCGCGCAGAAGCTGGGACATAGACATAACTCCTGAGAACTGTGAGAACTCCCTGGTGATATCATGGCTTGGCACAGGGGTGGCTAGAGTGCTAAGAATGAATGCCTCTGAGCCTATGGTCGGGTGGAAGGACGAACACCCACAGTGTTAGAAAAACAGGATCGTGGAGCAATAAAATAAAACAAATGCAGAAACAAAACAAAGAAGATACACAATACAAGAGAGACACGAATTTACGTGGTTCACCCAGTGTGGGCTACGTCCATCAGAGAAATTGCTAGGTCCTTCCTTTATTATTATCCAACAAATGAAGGGATACAACCTACAACAAAACCCGCTGTAACTTCCTCTTCTTTCTCTCACAGTCTCCTCTCTTAGAATACAATATTCGCCATCAACCATAGCCGCAATACATTTCCCTCATAAAAGAGGGTTGCCTTCTAGGGCAAAAAACCATAACATAATATCTACCGTTAGATCTGCGACCTTATAATGAACGGTCCAGATTTACAATGAAATTACAATATACATTTACAAGGCAATTTTTCCTTCGGGGGCTTCACCCCCAAACCCCCGCTGGGGGCTCGCTTGCCCCTAGACCCCCCAGCCGGGGGGATAGCCCCCCCGGACCCCACCCCCTCTGCACTCCCCTGCGTGGAAGAGTGTACATACTTCTGGGATGTAAATACTTCATGGGGTATAAACACGACTGGAAGTAAAAGACCTATGAATCAGGAAGATAATCAGGCTCCACAACCAACAATCTCCCACTTGGAGACTGATCTTAACAACTCCACCGCTGCTGTATATGTTGGACTCTGAACCTTCTTGGACTTGGAAAATTTCTCATCTTCATCTTCATTCTTGAAGACCAACTGAAACTGAGCAGGAACTCAGTTTCTCCCTGGTCACTCCCTTTGTTAACACGTCTGCAGGATTCTGGCTAGTGTGTATCTTTTCCAACTTCAAATGTCCATCTTCCAAGACAAATCGTATGAAGTGGTACCTCAACTGTATATGCTTAGTCTTCAAATGGAAGGCTGAGTTCTTTGCAAGGTGAATGGCACTCTGACTGTCACAGTACAACCTGCTGTTCTCCTGCTTCTTTCCCAATTCCTCCATAAACCTCTGTAACCAAATCATCTCTTTACTAGCCCCTGTAGTAGCAACATACTCTGCCTCTGTTGTTGAAAGTGCAACAACCTTTTGTAGTTTCGAAATCCAACTTACTGCTGTTCCACCTATAGTAAAAACATACCCTGTGGTGTTCCTCCTGCTGTCTTTATCACCTGCCATATCTGAATCAACATATCCCTGTAGAAAAGTGTCTGAACCTCCAAAACATAATGCATGAGTATTAGTACCTCTCAAATACCTGAGAATCCACTTTACCGCCTCCCAATGTTCTTTACC
>CBVK0101993641.1:0-10901 GCA_900067695.1 Picea abies | reverse complement strand
GGTATAAACACGGCTGAAAGTAAAAGACCTCTGAATCAGGAAGATAATCAGGCTCCACAACCAACACACAGTTAGTTGGTTTGCGACAACCTGTAATAGATAAGAGATTTCCTACCTTGTGTAATTTCGCCGTAACTGTGTATGAATTGGTTATACTGTGTATGTTTCAGGAATTGTACATATTTCTTAATGGATATACTTATCCCCCTTATTTATGCTTGATTGTATAACTAGGCCAGTAAGAAATTATATGGTTAGGAGATGATTTTATACTCGTAAATGCTTGTGTCCTGTGGAGGCATAAGCCAGAGTCACGAACTGTGTGTTCGTCGACCCCGGACACAGTTTCATGTACACATGCCAACCCTCCTAATTGTTTAGAGTCCTTGGAGGACGAAGTTTTTTAAGCTTAGAAGAGGTAGTGCAGATCGGAACAGGCTCTCTGCGAGGCAAACCGAACCCATAACTCCCTAAGTCCTAGACAAGCTTAGGAAGGATCACACCATTGTGTGCAAGAACCCTACATGGGGTGCAGAGGTCGAGAAACCCTTTGGAGGTTTCAGAGCGTATGAAATCTCAGGAGTGATAGAGATCATGATCAAAATCAGATTTGAACCATTGGTTCAATTCGGGGAAATAGAGGTGAGGATTTCCCCAAAGTCCTGAAAGGTGAATCGCCGATTCACAGGGGAAAATATGGACCGTTGGAGCCTACGTCTAGACAGCCGGAGAAGAGTGCATAGTAAAATAGATCTGAACCGTCAGATCGAGCGTAGGGGAATGATAGCCGTCGGATCCATAAAAGGCACATGAGGTTTAACCTGGTGCATACAAGGGAGAGAGGACTCGTCAAAGTCCTGAAAGCATCGGGATCGTCCATCCCAGAGGACGCGTGTCAAAGATCCACATCCATCGGGGATTTGGCACCGGGGAAACGTGAGTGAAGACTCTCCCAAATTCCCAAAAAGGAGAAAGCCAGGATTGATCACGACCATTGATCATCTCGAAAAGATCACAACTGTTGATCGTGGTTAAAGGTCGCAACCGTCCATCGGAGGGACACTTGGCTGTCGGTCGACGTTTCGGCACCAAGAAATCACAGGAGAAGGCTTCCCCAGAC
Source organism: Picea abies (assembly GCA_900067695.1). NCBI lineage: Eukaryota > Viridiplantae > Streptophyta > Pinopsida > Pinales > Pinaceae > Picea > Picea abies. Next base: position 9,781 of record CBVK0101993641.1, on the reverse strand, counting down.
TCTTGATGGGGAATCGTCGACAACGAATCGCGACCGTCGGGTCATGACAGATCTGGACCGTCCATTTGTAGAGGACACGTGGCGAGAGTTAGGAATTTCACTGACTCGCCATTGAAAGAAGTCAACGAAAGGAGTTCTTAGAACTCACGAGTCGCAAAATCATGACTTAATCCTAGTCATTGGTTTAAGAGAGATCGCAACCGTTAGATCACGGGGCTTGTGGGTCATCGATCTAACTCGGATCTGGATTGTCCATCGAAGGAGACGCATGGTGAGAGTTCATAGTTTGGGGAAAGATCCGAAATCCCGTGGGCCATTGGATCTCGTAGAACAACGAAGGGATTAAGACTGAGTGTCTTTCAACACCCTTAAGCTCAGGAGGGATAGTGACTGTCAGATCTAGATCAACGAAGGTCGTTGATCTCATACACAAATTTCCATATCGGAATTCGGGGATTGGAGTGACAAGATATTTGGAGTTGCTGCATCGTGAACTATCAGTTCACGAAACTCTGAAAAGATCTGGAACGCTGGATCCAAATAATTGAGGATTGTTGGATCTCGTACAAGAACTCGTGTATCGAAGTTCGGGGAATGGAGTGACCAGTGGTTTGGGTCGCTGCATTTCGAACTCCCGGTCACCGAAATCCTGATACAGTCAGGACCGTCGGATCAGGGGGAGATTTGCAGCCGTCGATCTCATCGAAGGTAAGATTTCGGGTTTCGGGGTTTGAAGAGTCGAAAGACTTAACTCTCTTGCATCGCTGAGTCGCGAAATGCGAAAGGCGCCTCTTGGCTTGGCCTGTGGTCATAACCAACGATCACATGGAGGTGGATAAGGGAAGGGCTAGCCTACGCTAGGCCCCTGTAGGAATTCAGGGATTCTGTCCCTTGAAGAAGAGCAAACATTTTATTTTTACCGTAGTGGGTACGTGACAGAGGTTAGGGTAGGACCCTAACATTATTTTTCTCTTTTAGGGTTTATCACATACACTATATTTTTTGCCTCCTTCGAGTAAAACCCTAACTCTAAAATTTCCTTTGAACTTCTTCAAGAACCCTAGTACTCCAAGACAAAGAGAGATAATACAGTTAAGAGTACATACGAGAGAGAAACTATTGCACTCCACTCGTCACTTCTCTAATAAAAGTGTGGGATGAGTGAATGTGAGTGAATATGAATGAAAATGCTCTCTCCTCCCTCCAGTTATATGAGAGGTGAGGGAAGCCAACAATATAAAGTGAACCTAGTCCACTATAAGAACCTAACTCTACACAAGTAGGCTCACATGTGGAGCACTCCAATTTCAAGTGACACATGTCAATCTCTAAGAAAAATAATTCCAACAAGCATGGCTCCAAGGCATGAACACTCCACAAGATGTGTTGAATGCTCCATCTCCTTAAGAATCTAAATATCCAATGCTCCTCATATGCAACGTTTTCCTCTAGGTCCACCCCACTTACATGATCACTCCCTCAACCTAAGCATCCTCAAGTCAAGTGACAAGCCTGCATTCAAACAAACAAGTGCGTCCATGCCATATAGGGCTCACCACCCTCCTCCAAGATGCCCAATGATCCTCCTCCAAAGCAAGCCATCCTCTCAAGTAGGAAAGCAACTTCCATTTGTTCATCATGGATAATGTCATCAAGATCCAAGGAAGAATTCCAGATAAGCATCAAAACTATGTCTAGCAATCAATGAGCAAGCCAACTCTAATGTGTAAGTCCATCACAAAAAAACCAAGGGTAATCCATACACCATGCATCCCACATCACACCAAGAATCCTCAAGGATGGTGTAAATACTTTCATAACCTTGGAAGCTAGCAATCCCTCTTTACAAGGAAAGAGTTTTCACCAACACCAACATGTTCCCTCTTTAACTCAACAAACCCAACATCTACAAATCCGAACATATTACAGTCTTGGAATTAATCAATGTCTACCAAACATCACACTCCATGAAGGCATCACACCTCACCTCCTCAAAACAACTGGAAGGCTCACAAATGGAAAAAACCAATGCGATATAGTTAGCATATCTCCTAGGAGATATACTCAGCCTCACTAAATATCTAGGTACTACTACACGATCCTATGCATCCTATAATGTATGAGTAAGCCATCTTGACTTCCTACATACTAGAGTAGAAGGTGAGAGAATATTCACACTTGAATTTGACTTATCTCTAACCTCTGAATCAATTTTTGGAACAACAAAATTCTCTCTCTCTTCTCTCTCTAGAGGAGAGCCATGTGAACTAGAATATCTCACATCCTCATCAAAATTCACATGTTGGCTCACCATAATGTTATGTTATGCCATAATGTCAATCTTGTAAGTTATGGAAGTGTTATTGTATCCATTGACACAAGATGTTATCACAACATCTCAAACCTCCAAACAACACTCACCATCTATGAATATAAAGGAACATAACCCTAGATCATCAACAACTTGCTTAACTCCATTATCCCTCAAGTCAACAACATAGTCAAAACTATCCAAAACCTTTAATCATGGGTATCTCACTCATGCATATAAAAACCTCCGATAATTGAAGCATCAACCTAAACAAGGTCACCTCCCTAGCTTTGAAATAATCTTGAAGAGTAAAATCAAGGTCAACTTTGTCTCCTTGAGACCCAACAACCTTGTCCTTGTACTTTACAACACTCCCATCAACTACAAGGTTGGAATTAATAACTGATTTCACAATAGGTTCTAAACCTCTCTTTATGACAACTCACCATGCATGTTTTATATATGCCTCCTCACAGGTAGAACACTCATCCAACTTCTCATTGGAATGCACAAGTGCCACATGATGAACAAGAAAACTATAAAGGTCATCATCTAGCACACCTATAGGAAAATCCCTCAGACTTGTTAGACTACAATCACTGATAATGCAACGATGAACTTCAAATGTAACTCTACATTGAAGCTCTACCATACAAGAATTTGAAATAATATTTTTCTTCAAACGAGAAACAAATATAACGTCATTCAAATCAAGAACATCACTTGATGACATCCGAAATGAAATGGAGCCCAAACCTTTCACAAGATATGTATTATCATCACCCAACTCCACACATACCTCTCTCTTTCTCTTGAAGCTTGCTGAAGAGTGTCATGTCATAAGTCATACGTCTCGATGCTCCATTGTCCACATACCATCCAACACTTGACACATTGTTAAAAGATAAAAAAGAGACCATGTAGAAGGTAGTCTCAAATTGGGATGATCCCTCATCCATTCTTGCTACAGTACCCGTTGCAACTTATTTGGCCTTCCCTTTCTTCTTCTTTAGACACCAAATGACATACCTAAATCATTTTACCTTACTCAAATCCTTCTTCCGAGGACTGGAATCTTCCTTCTTACCCTTCTTGTATCTTTTCTTGCTTCCCTTCTTATTCCTCCCGATGAAGGCTACTTATTCTACTTCCTTTTGTTATGTTGAAAATGACTCCAACTTCATATATTCTTGCACAAGGTCATCCCAAAGCTTTGTAATAGTGGGTAACTTCTCACGAGCACAAAAACATTGGATAAAATCCTTCCAAAATGGAGTCCATTGAAGGAAATGGACACCAACTTATTATCCTCCACTTTCATCCCTATGGCAGCCGATTGATCTCTCAACTCGGTGACCTTGCCATGGTAGTTCACCACTATATTTTTCTTACTCATGCAGACAACTGGAAATTTGTCCCTCAAGAGAATCTATTGAGAAATAAAATAACTTTGATATAAAAATCAAGACAAGGTCTGGAAATCAATGAATAAACCAACTCCAATTTGTAAATCCATTATAGAAAAAACAACGAAGGATCCATACACCATGATCCCCACATCACATAAAGCACCCCCAAGCATAGTATAAACACTTTTAAAGTAACTATAAATGCTAACACTTGAAGTCCCACCATTAATGAGTACCAACCATCTAATGGACCTTATTTAATAAAAGCAACCATTTTACATTGAGTAATTACCCACTAACTCCCTAATGAGATTTATTCAAAGAAGATGGCTTCATAAATTAATTGACTAACTCCTAGGTACCCCGAAGCAAGGAGGTTAGGGCACAACCTTGACGAATTATTTGTGCTTAAACAATTTATGATGATGTGATGGTGATTTCGCATAGTTAGATTATAACTTCGTGATCAATCTTGATTATAGTCCATAGACAATTTTTGTTAAAATATTACCTTCCACTCATATACATAGTCTCTATGATGACATTCGAACCCCAATGATGTGTTGTTTAGATATATCGATATTACTTGGGCAATGTCAATGGTTGATTTTTGCTTAGCTTATCAATGTGAATTTCATATAGATTTTTTTTTATGGATTTGATGATTTTATATGATTACCTTTCATATGAATTATCAAAAGCTGTGATATATGTTTGACCAATTTTAAGGTCACTTGACCATCATTAGGGCCCATGCTAACCTCAAATTGGATATTGGGAGCAACTCAATTAATTTATATTTTGTTGGACAATGTTCCTCGACCTTGAGGGTTCATCAAGCTAATTCATCCTTGGACTCTTCCATGTAATTTATAAGCAACCAATGCTAGTCCTTGAGGGGAATTTATTTCAAAATTTTTATTATTTCTCTTCATTTAAGTATCAAGTCCTAGGGGCCTAGGAAAATAATCTAGAGGTTACTTATTTGATTATGACCAATGTGGTTATTGAAAGTTATTGGTGTGACAAGTAGATGGGCCCTTGGTAGTTAAGTGTAGTAACTGACATTAAATTATTTCAAATTTTTTATTAATTGTCTTCATTTAAGTATCAAGTCCTAGAGGCCTAGGAAAATAATCTAGAGGTTACTTGTTATTTGACTATGACCAATGTGGTTATTGAAAGTTATTGATGTAACAAGTAGATGGGCCCTTGGTAGTTAAGTGTAGGCACTGGCATGGGAATGCTAGTTGTAAGCTTAACTAATAGTTGTGAAGCTGGTAGTTGTGCTATGGTAGATATGGACTATCATCAACTATTAAAATGAAGAGCATAGTGAGAGAAGAAGATGAAATGTCTCCTAAGAACTAATGTAACATTGATGAATTGTTTGTTGGGAATCATGGCTATTAATCTCTATATCAACATTCTATCTGATTTCACCCTTAAGTAAGGGGATTTGTGGGTTTTGAGTTGTTTTTGGGCTATGATGTGTGCTATCCTATTACTATTTTGATTAAGTCAAAGATTTGGCACTAGATCCTACAAAAGGTGCAGACTCCAAAACTTTGGTCTATGTAGTATCCCCTTCTCATTGACACAAGAGCTCAAGGACGTAGTAGTCTAGCTACCCCTTTAGTCTATAGTCCAAGGCAAATACGGGGAAGGAAAGTATGGTTTTGTCACTAAGAGATCTAAAGTTATATTATTAAAGTGACATTGGTAAAAGGCTAAGGAAGAATTAAGTGATTGAAAGGAAAATTAAATTAAAACAACCTTAGCAAGTGGGAAAAAACAACTCAATGAAAAATTAGAAAAATGAGGTATAAAAGAAAGAGGAGGGCGCACCTCTCATGGTCCAATTATCATTATTCACTTGCACTTTGCACTCTCGAGCTAGACAACTTATGTTTTGAGGATTTTGAGTGAACAAACCCTAGAAACCAACAAGGAGGTGAAATATTCCCCTATTCCTGGTTCAAGCTTGGCCAAGGAGGTGAAAGATCCCTCCCTCACCATTCTAATCCAGTCACAGGTATTCAACATGCAATATTTGGAGTTTGATGTATAGATCTGAGGGTTTTCCACCAGGAGGGCGCACCATTGGAAGAGAAGAAGCTCGATTTGCTTGGAGGAGACTTGATCTGCATTTCTCCATTATTGGAGATCTATTGCTAGGGTCATAGCGCCCTTTTGCAACTCTTACACCAAGGGTTTTCCTCTTGGATGATTTTATTTGGCTTGGGATGAATTTATGAAGGAGGGCACAATTCCCATTGAGGATACTCTTAGATCTGAAAGAAACCTTGGGGTTTTTCACTTAAATTTGGATACTCCCTACTCTATAGCCCCTGATCTATAGTTTGAGGGTAGTTTTGTAGAGATTGGAGGCCATTTACCAGGAGGCCGAAATATGGAGCATTTCCAGCCAGTCAGGGCCGTACCAGTTCCAGATCTAGCCATATAGGGTCGTACCAACAAAGATATGAAGGATTCTATTCAGTAAGGGAAATAAATTAATCTTGTAATCAACTATATTCAGTGGGTGAAGACCTAGGGTCTCTGTATCTTCTCTATTGTACCAGATCTATAGATCCATGTATGAGGATCTCTTCTAATATTAAATAAAGGTAAGATCTGAAGCTTACTATCTTGTTTATGTCTTTCTTTCCTTTCATAGTGTTTCAATCTTGATATTATATCTTCAATGCAATAAGAATCCAAGCAAAACTCTTCAACACACCTTTCTGTAATCACAACCTGCAAAAATCAAACAACTACAAACAACAACAAACCCTAGTTCCTGGCCGAAATTGCTAAGGAACATTACATTGATATCATAGCGAATTTCCTTCGCCAACCCGTGCAAAATAAAAGATGACTAGAAGAAGAGGCCGTGGGGGTCAAATAGTAACAAATAATCCAGAAGAGGAAGAACATGCAGTTAGTATGGGAGAGACCCATGAGACAAAAAATGCTACCTATGAAGAGACTGAACTTTTGGCATATAAAATAGCCCAAACAATGAAGGAGGTACTTCAAAACAACTAAGAAACTATGTAACATACTCTTGCAGAAATGTAGAACCACCTATCATTGGGATAGTCCGAGATCAAATGATCTCTTACTAATTTTCAAAGGGGACAAGATAGAATGGTAGCCTTGTTGGAGGAACAAAGTAAACACCAGGGCATTCTTTCTTAGTTTCTGATGGAGCAGAGGCATGACAAAGACCCACCCCTGTATGGTGGATATCATGAAGCTAGTGGATCTCTTGGAGGCAATGAGAATCATGAGGAATCCATACATAGAGGTCAGATGGAGGAGCATCGCTCCAGTGATGGAGGATCAATTCCTTCTCACACAATCAACAAAACCACCCCTAGGCTTTACATGCCTACCTTCTTATATACACAAAGGAGGGAAGCTAATGCCTTGGATTCATAAATTCTGGGTGAAGAGTGGGAAACTGTAACGCACCCACTACCTATAATCAAATATTTTCGTTGTTTTCTCAACAATGAGAAAACCCGATTCACTGGTCTTCTATTTACCTACCCAACTCTCTGTACATAACAGTGGTCTTATGTCCCTTTCCGTCGGGATTTCTGTTTTCAACCATCCCGAATCATTTAAATGCCAGTTAGTCTCCTAGGCTAAGCTCATGGTTACATGGACTCCTCTATATGACCATGGTCATAACTACCATCGGGGCTACGGGGTTTCTAATGTCAAACTTCATCCCGAGGCCTCCCCTTTACCACCGGGAGATCAACTGAATCTCGCTATCTCGCGAGTTCGTGAATCAAAGCCTCCAACTCTTCCTTTCCAATCTTGCGACACCCGAACTGGCGATACGGGTATAGCTCCTTTCTTTGTTAGCGTCCTCCCCACCTGTAACCTTAGGCTAGGCTTAAACGTCAGCGCCTCTCGCAACTTGCACCTTCGCGAATTTGTGAGTCAAACTCTCGTGCTCTCCTGTTGTGATCTCCCGAGACGCGATAGGTCAACGCTGAGTTGACCCCTCCCTTGGCGGTTCTTTGCTACTTGCAACCTCGCAACCTCGCCGGTTGAACCGTCGAGCTTTCACCCTCCTATTCCGCGAACCCCCGAGATGCGAGAATTCAACGGAGTGTCGACTCCTATCTCCAGGCAACACGTGTCCACTCGTCGACCACGCGGGTCCCACCTTATGGCTCTGCCACGCGTCCACACGAACCTCGGCACTCGACACTTCGCGATTTCTGATGTCGAAAGTGGCCCCACTCAACCTCCGAACCCCGAGTGCGCGATAGGCGATAGGGTTCCCGATCCAACGATCCTCCTACGACCCAGATCCAACGGCTCTCCTTCCTTCCTCGCTCCTCGCGTCTTCGCGACTTGGAGTAACCAATGTTTGGGCTCTCACCCTGCAAACTTCCGAGTTCGTGAGATCTCTCGATCTCTGCCACCTGTCCTCCTTAGATGGACGGCTCCGATCCTCTCGTGGCTTCGCCACTCGCGACTTGGAGCGTCCAATTTTTGGACTCCTACCCCGCGAACCTCCGAGCTCACGAGATCCCCAGATCTCTGCCATCTGTCCTCCTCGGATGGATGGCTCTGATCCTCTCGCCACTTCGTCGCTTCGTGTCCTCGCGACTCGCGAATTTTAACACCAATTACTTGGGTGTTCACCCTGCGAACTTCTGAGTTCGCGAGATCTCTCGATCTCTGCCACCTGTCCTCCTTGGATGGACGGCTCAGATCCTTTCGTGAATTCGTCACTCGCGACTTGGAACATCCAACTTTTGGACTCTCATCTCGTGAACCTCTGAGTTCACGAGTTCCCTGGATCTCTGCCACCTGTCCTTCTCGGATGGACGGCTCGGATCCTTTCGTGACTTCGCCATTTTTGGACTCCTACCCCGCGAACCTCCGAGCTCACGAGATCCCCGGATCTCTGCCACCTGTCCTCCTCGGATGGACGGCTCTGATCCTCTCACCAATTCGTCGCTTCGTGTCCTCGCGCCTCGCAACTTTTAACACCAATTACTTGGGTGTTCACCCTGCGAACTTCCGAGTTCGCGAGATCTCTCGATCTCTGCAACCTGTCCTCCTCAGATGGATGGCTCAGATCCTTTTGTGACTTCACCACTTGCGACTTGGAACATCCAACTTTTGGACTCTCATCTCGTGAACCTCTGAGTTCACGAGTTCCCTGAATCTCTGCCACCTGTCCTTCTCGGATGCCACCTGTCCTTCTCGGATGGACGGCTCGGATCCTTTCGTGACTTCGCCACTCGCGACTTGGAACATCCAACTTTTGGACTCCCATCTCGCGAACCTCCGAGTTCACGAGTTCCCTGGATCTCTGCCACCTGTCCTTCTCGGATGGACAACTCGGATCCGTTTTGCCCCCATTCACAAGGCTTAACCCTCGTCTATCTCCCTAAAGATCTAACGACTATCGGGATTCCTAGTTCAGATCTAACGATTCAGATCAGTCCCGATGCCGCGCCCTTTTCTACTGCTCTTTGGACGTGGAAAAATCAACGGTCCAGATGCTCTCATGGAGCCTGGGGTCTATGATTCAGATTTCCTCGCTATCCACGAAGATAGAGGAAAAAGGGTTAAGGAAATTAACGCCCTCGTTCGTTCCTTCGATTTAACGGTCGTGAATGGCCGCAGGTTCCTCGACAGGATCTCATCCGTTGATCAATACTTATCCTTACGCTGCTACTTCGGGATTTTGAAGAGGGTCATTCCTCTTCATACAGGGTTGCTCAGGCTTGCACATCCAAGTCCTTTTTCCCGGTTCTTGGTAAGTCTTTCTAAGAAGGGAATCTCTGTGAAGAGATCAAATACAGAGCATTCCTGGAAACAGACAAAGGGAAATAAATTCCCGAAGAGGGACTGGAAGTCTGACTTGGTTCAGCTCACGCATAATCAAATCCATTTATCAACGTAAATCATGCCTGGTTTCCTCTATTATAAGCATATATCTATTCATTCTTATCAAACACTGCATCGACATTCTAACACTGAAATCATTTACAATTTCCCAGTTCTATGAGCATATATA
>CBVK0101993621.1:0-10320 GCA_900067695.1 Picea abies | reverse complement strand
GATTTTTTACATGATTGATTGATGGAATCACCTACCCAATGAACCCTTCCAAGGTCACAATACCCCTCGATTAGTTCTTGAGGGGTTTGATTATCTAGTAATCATTGATCACTCTTTATTTCTTTATTTCTCTTTGCAGCAAGCCAAATTTGGGATGAGAATAGGGGACGAAGCCCTACAAGCTCATTGCTAGCAAAGGTATCTTGCGGTTTTCTACTATCCAAACCCCATAAGACGAAAACCCAATCACAACAAATGCTTAGTAAATAGTGTTATTTATATGAAATCAATGGTTGCATGGGACTTTAGAATAATACCAAAATGGATTTGATAATGCATGCTCTATGATGTTATGGTGACTCAGAAAAGACAATGTGAGCAATTACGCAGGAAAGTTAAGGAGACTTGAGGCCCATGCATGTACTAGATTCATAGTCCTATCATTGGTTTGGGTTTCGAATCACTATTTCAACTGTACAAATAATATAGGTTAATTATTTATATAGCTAATGCTCCCCCTTCTAAGTGAGTTAACCCTACATCTTCATTGGAACCATATATATAGACAAGGAAATCTTAGACCTAGGAGGAGAACCAGCTTGGACCTAGGAGGAGAACCTCCAATACACTAATGTACCTAGCTTCTCCATCAATGTTATTTTAGCTTTACTTACAGAATAACATTAAATAATGTAGTCCGGAAATTGAAATTATTAAGGTTGAATTAGGCAGTAGTTGTTAATCAAAGTGAGTTCAACCTTAAAATTATATGAGAGAAAAAAAATGTTGAAACAAAATTCAACCCTTTCAGAGAACTTGGCTAGCTACCTGAAAGCACAAAAGCTCATTATGGTTGAAATCCAAATTCCTTCGTTGGCAAAGGGATGGAAAAGTTGTTAGTTTTGGAGCATAACACCTTCCCATGTCTAGAATTGGTGACTGCATGCGCTTTTTTGAACGATAGAGAATGCAAAGTGGCTAGCCAATCTTGCTCCCTACTAGGCCCTCTCCCTACAACTGGAGACATGAACTATATCTCTCCCATGACTCTATCGAAGACTACTTAGACCTCCAATACCCAGAGGCACAGTTTGCAGAGAAGTTCAATGCAGTGAAACTACCAGGCCCTCCCATGACAACTAGAAATGTGAACTATCTCTCTCATGTGACTCTATCAAAGACTACTTAGACCTCCAATACCCAGAGGTACAGTTTGTAAAGAAGTTCAATGCAGTGAAACTAGAAAAAGAGCTCAAGCTGAACTAATATTGATATCGCTAGAGAAATTGTTGTAGGTGAGAGAAAGTGTGTGAAAGAACTAAAGCTTGGTGACCAACATCTAGTGCTAGGTGGGGTTTATTTATAGTTGTTTCTATGAGGAAGTCTACCAGGCAGGGTTTATTTAGAGTCATTTATACATGCGGTGTTAGTGAGATGTGAATTAAAAATGTTTGATGGCTACCACCAACTCTTATAGACAATATTTAAAGAATTATGTTACTTATTCTCTATAATATTTTTAGCATATTTTTAATTTTTAATTCAAATTGTAAGCATATTTTTTTTCTTTCATGCGGATGGAAGTAGAAGTAGCACACTCAAAAGATAGTAAGCCATAATTGTTGAAAATAAAATACAAGTTTTGAGTAGGTTTCACTTTAATGTGTGGATGGTTAGGCTTTAATGGTCAACCATATGAAAGCCAATGAATTTATAAATATAAACATTCAGTTTAAACCACTTACTAAGAACATTAAAATATGTTAAAAATAATCTATACAGAATCCCCTTTTATATGAAAGATGAAAACCAAAATTTATAAATATAAACATTCAGTTTAAACCACTTACCAAGAATATTGAAATATGTTAAAAACAATCTATACCGAATCCTCTTTTGAAACAAACAACTAATTCAAACAATCATATATTATATGTGTGTGTCAAAAGTAAGTGTCCATCTCATGAGAGTATTGTCTCATGAAAAGTAAGTGTCTATCTCATGAGAGTATTCAAGATCAAGATTGTTCTGCTCTCATATTAATGTCATGGATTTAGTCAAGTCACTAATAATTCATATTGTTGCATGAGATGACTAATGATCAACACCAAATATTGTGAAAAAAAACATTTATTTTTTTAGTTTTTCCATATTAATAATTTGCTCACATAATAAGATTTTTGTTTTTCAAACACATAATAAATTATTAAACTTTAAAGAGTTTTATTTTTTCTAATAATAATTTGAAAGTAACATTTATTTTGGTATAAATAAAGTGATTATTTCCAAAAAATACTTTATAAGAAAATTAAAATAATTTCTATAAAATAATATTGAAAACCATACTTTCACTCAATAGCCAGCCAGATCATAATTATAGATAGCTTCTTCAATCTTAATTGACATAGCCATTCATTTGCATTATTATTCCATGTAACTCTCTTTACTCATGTCCAGTGATAGTAAATGAAACCTCCAAACCTTATCACTAACTACATCACATGAAACTTGTAAACTTAACTACGTCACATGAAATATGAAAACCTCATAATGGATATTTAAGTGAAATGATTATCCATAGTAAATCGTAAAGTTACAAGTTATAACATTTCATACATGACAATCTTTCTCATATAATCAATGACTCCATTGGACTTGTTTTTTTCATTATCTTTCTTAGATCTTTATCCATTTCCATATTATCACATATTTTATTATTTTAATTAATTTTACTATTTTGACTTATTTTCACTAATTGTTTTAAAGATGAATCCAATTGATTTATATATCATATCTTTTATTATTTTGATTAATTGTCTTAAAAATTTAATTAATTTTACTATTTTGACTAATTGTCTTAAAGATGAATCCAATTGATATTTATATATCATATCTTTTATTATTTTGATTAATTGTCTTAAAGATGAATCCAATTGATGATTATAAATGTTGACAAATTAAGAAGATTTTTATTTTCAAAACAATCGATAAATAAAATCATATGAATATATGAAAATTTTATCTTTTACAAATGTATATAAGTAAATAAAAATTAATAACAAATAAAAATTAATAATAGAAACGTATAGAATAATTAAGAAAATAGTTGTATGAGAATTGTATCTATTACAAATTACAAATGTATGTAAACAATTAATAAAGTCGTATACAATAAAAATTAACAAAGTCGTATACAATAATTAGTATACCATAATTAATAAAGTAGTTGTATGTGTTCTTATGAATTTATGATAACTTTATCATTTACAAATAAATATAAAATAAAATGCTGATGGCAATTTTTAAAGAGTGATTTAGTAAATTAGTATGTTGTTGCATGTATTTATTACACTCAAATATCTTAATTATTGATCTTAGTAATTATTTATTGATTACATCTCATTTTGTACTTTTAATAATATTTAGAGATTATAAAAGATTTCTGAATTTAAATTAAGCATAGTTTTAAAATAAAGTAGTTATACTTAAATAATAAAAATAATTCGATTAATATTATAATAATATTAAAAATGGTAGGGATGGTAGGTGTGGGGGATAATCTGTAATTTCGGAGGTCATACCACAATCAGTTATGCCTGGGTTCTAGGATTAATGATAAACAATGAGATGGAGGCTTATGCCCTCTTCAAAGGCATCAAACTGGTGATTCCATGATGGTAATCAAGATGATTGTCCACAAGATAATTGCACGGGGTAACGTTTACTCTGGTGTAATGTCAAGGACCCTGTCTCTCCTCGAAAAATTTGAAGATCACTCCCTTTTTCACATAAAAAGAGAACTAAACTCGGATGTTGGTCAAAAGGCAAAAGAGGGGACTATTCTAAGGAAAGGTGCAATCAAGGTTAATGGAAGTGTTATGCTTCTACCCATCCCTTAAATGATCATGAAGTGGGTTTTTATGATAGTGCAAGTTCAGTGGTTTGGTGGATTAAATGGCATAGGCCTCGCACATTTCAAAGGACATTGTATTGAGTACGACATTCACTTCAGTGTGTGTGGGTTCTCTCTTTCAGACTTCAACACGATGAACCTGTTAATTCATTCCAAGCATTTTTGTGGGGATAGATGCTTCGTCTAGCTTCAGATTGATGGTTGTTTCCTCTTGCTATTCGGAAATTTCATTACCTTCATATTCCAAAATCTCCTTTCTTTAGGTTTTTATCTCCAATTTCGTCATTTATTGAATCAGTTCAGGTAATTTTCTCTTGATTTCGATGATAGCCTTTATATTATACTTCTTGGGGTTCATTATGTTTGCTTGGTTATTGGGTTGAAGTGAGGTATTTCCAGTAGTGATTTCGGGATTCCTAGGCCTCCCCTTAAATTTATATTTTGTGAGTTTATTGGTCTTTATTTGGGTTGCACTTCCCTTCTTCACGATCTCGGGTTGAGATAAATTCCTCCAGGTTCTCATATTTATTGGTCCTCATCTGTCATTTCGAAAAGTGGGAATTTCCTTTCCCTCAAGTTATTGGGAACTTTTGTCTTGAGCCACGAGAGTGTAACCCAACTTCACAAGTTCCCTACAGTGTCAACAATCTTGTGCAACCCTTGGGGTCAGCGTGGAAATCTTCCATTGGTTTGGAATTTCTTCAGTGAAAAGGTTCTTTCAGAGATAAACATCTTCCATTCTGTAAGGCTCCTTCATGGCTCCTTCCTTCTAGGTGGTGGTATTATGAATCCAATTGATATTTATATATCATATCTTTTATTATTTTGATTAATTATCCTAAAGATGAATCCAATTGATGATTATAAATGTTGACAAATTAAGAAGATTTTTATTTTCAAAACAATCGATAGATGCTTCGTCCAGCTTCAGATCGATGGTTGTTTCCTCTTGCTCCTGGGAAATTTCATGACCTTCATATTCCAAAATCTCCTTTCTTTACGTTTTTATCTCCAATTTCGTCATTTATTGAATCAGTTCGGGTAATTTTCTCTTGATTTCGGGGATAACCTTTATATTATACTTCTTGGAGTTCATTATGTTTGCTTGGTTATTGGGTTGAAGTGAAGTATTTCCAGTAGTGATTTCGGGATTCCTAGGCCTCCCCTTAAATTTCTATTTTGTGAGTTTATTGGTCTTTATTTGGGTTGCATTTCCCTTCTTCACGGTCTCGCGTTGAGATAAATTCCTCTAGGTTCTCATATTTATTGGTCCTCATCTATCATTTCAAAAAGTGGGAATTTCCTTCCCCGCAAGTTATTGGGAACTTTTGTCTTGAGCCACGAGAGTGTAACCCAACTTCACAAGTTCCCTACAGTGTCAACAGTCTTGTGCAACCCTTGGGGTCAGCGTGGAAAGCTTCCATTGGTTTGGAATTTCTTCAGTGAAAAGGTTCTTTCAGAGATAAACATCTTCCATTCTGTAAGGCTCCTTCATGGCTCCTTCCTTCTAGGTGGTGGTATTATTTCTGGTCTCTATGGGGTATTAACTTCATGAATTTCAGTCGGTTTTCATTCTACAGTTTAGGGATTTTCTCTCTCATAATGGACCCATCCTGGAGCAACATTAAGCACATCCTGCGCAGGCACGAAGACATGGCTGAAGGTAGAAAATTGAATTTCAACCATGTTATTAGCAAGGTAAGAAACATTGAACAATTAATTATGAACCTTATACACTGAGTTGAAACCTTGGAACAGGAAAGGCAGAGAACCAGTGCCCTTGAGAAAACCGTAGTGACACTCCTGCACCGTGTGGACACTCCGAAGCAAGAATATTAGCAGCTTAGAGCCATGGCAATGCCCCAACAATCCTCTAGAGCAAGAATATTAGTAGCTTAGAGCCATGGCAATGCCCCAACAGTCCAATTCAGGCTCAAACAATCATCTTGCAGCAGAATCCCAATCAGAGAATTGTGAAGAGACATAGGGAGATTAAGAAATGGTACCAATGGAAATTAAAGAAAAATAAAACCACGGTGAACTCCAAGAGACACCCAACAATGAATCTGCTATTTAAATTATGTATTTTAAATGTATATTTTATCTTGGTCAATTTGTCAAAGTCTATATAGCAACATGTCTACTTGAATGTATAAGGAGGTATCTAGTCTTTTTTATATTAAAACAATTTATATTAGGACAGTAGTAAAGGACTCAAACATATTTGAGCCAATTTTTGTATATATTTGATTAAATTTATATATATATATTAAAAATAAAAATGGAAAATTTTGGTAAAAAAAATTAAATGACAGAAAATTTTGCACCTTATGTGAAATTTGTGGAAAATCTCAATTCCAAGAATTGCATCATTCTCTCGAATTTAAATGGTGAAACATGAAATAAATCGTTCTTCTAATTCCATTGAATTGGAAGAACTAGAATTCATAATCAAAAGAAAAGATGCATTACGTGATACTACAAAATGGTTGTTACTTGACTCTACTACATATAAATCGTAGCATGAATCTATGCATTCTATGAGGAGCATCTCCCATGTCACTAATATCGACTATCTCTCACTAGAAGAATTTCATAATGGCATCTCTTCTGGGGAAGGATGGGCAAAAATAGAGAAATATATTCATAAGGATAAAGTTTCATGGCAAGAACTAATGTTAAGAATCACGTAGGGTTTTACTGATTATTTTGCAATTGGTGGTCTAGTCTCTCATTTGACGAACAAAATGCTATATATAATGAAGTTGATCTAGTAACAACACTCTCTGAATCTGTTGGACATGAATTATTTGGCACAGTTCATATAGATACTAAATTGCATGCAGATTTATTTGTATCTCAGAGATTATGTGACTTGTCGCAATTAGATCGATTTAATTGAATTATGCAGAAATTGTTGTATGAAACTCTTGATCCTACAAATGCAGCATATGTACAGTACTATATTGCAGCAATGCCCAAAAATATTCCATCCTGGTAAGAGAATATATAGAAGATAAGAAACTCTGGGTTGAATCATTGTCTTTCACTGGAGTTCATGATTGTATCATTAAGCCTTGCAATGGAAATGTTTGCAACAAAAGGATACAAAGAGTATTCAGTAACAATCCAAGTTTTCTATGAATCTCTGCAATAATTTCAAACAGACATATAATTTTGGTTGTTAAAATTCTTCCAAGTCCAAGTATCAAAAGAAATCTAAGAAGTGTAAAGATAAGTTAGTGTAAGTTTAGGAAAAAGAGAGTTTTCTTCAAAAAGAGGGAATCTAAGCTCAAGATGCACAGGTGTTATATATGCCAAAGGGAAGTATATTGGTATTTACAGTGTCCATAGAAGAATAAAGGTAAGCGCTCTACCATAATAGCTCAACTATTCACAGAGCATTTAAATCCCTGTAAATGGGATTATGTCTAATTGTTTCTCTCTTAATTACTCCTCCAATTATACTACCTCTCCTCCTACACCTTTAACTTATTTTTCTCCCATCTCTTCTCATAGTCATCTTTCTTAGTTTGAATTCTTGTCTGTAAAATGTTTACTTCACGTACTTTCCATTATTCCCAAATTTATCTATGTTTTGTGTGTCGTGTGTCTGTGTAATTAATATAGACATATAAATTTAAGTGATTTTTTTATTTTAACAAGATAATTTTAAACTTTTAACTTGGAATTAATCACCTACTTATAATACATTAACTTTCTCACATTCACTATTTCTTCATTGCACCATAATATTTACATGAACTGCATGATATGCAACCATATGACAAGTTTACTACATCGACATTTAAATAAATTCATGAAAAGATGATTAAACTAAATCACAACTACTATCTAAAACTTATAAATGACACTTGATTCACTAAATTATATCGCATGTTTATTAAAATATATATGAGACTAATAATACATATCAGTTAAAAAAATAAATGATATATTCGTAGTTAATAAAGTTAAACATATAATATAAGTAGTTTAGTTAATAATAATTGATTAATTAAGACATTTCATGTTTCTAATCAATATACTATTGTTTATTTTTTGTTCAACGTATGATTGTAAATTAAATTTGTCCTCGAGTATAATTCTATTCTTGAGGGACATTACACCCCAACTACTTAAACTTTGATATTGATAAAAATATTTTTCCAAATTATCCTAAATAGGTTATCTCCCAAATAAGTATGTATTGGAGCTATTAGGTTATGATTTGATATGGAAATATTATTTATCATTATGATTTGTTCATGATTAATATAGTTTATATCTGCATTTAACATGGTGATTATGGTTGTCATGGTTGTATGTCGATAATGATGGTGTTCTGACACATTGACAGAGAATAACTCTAGGAGTTACTCCCTAATGGAGTCGTCATTTATGTAAAGATAAAATATCACCCTAGTTATAGAAATTGAAGATAACTTGATCTTTCTTTCTCCTATATTAGCCTACAATAATTCATAAATAACTATCAAGGTAGTTAAAGGACTTACTTTGTAATTTGGCAGTTGGAGATAAGATGTGTGAATTTTCCTCACTCCAATCCTATTTATCCTTCCACAGTATTTACAACCTACAAGTAGGGAACAGGAAAACTTCCTCAAACCAATATGGCAAATATAATTGAATTATGAAATAAACAACTAACTAATTGTGTTTAGGTAAGTCATTATCAACACTAGAAAGTAAATGATAAACATATGAATGCAAGTACATAGTATCCAGGGGGTGGGGGGAAGAAGGGAGATATCCATTTTTTATAAAGAAAAGTAGCAATATAATATGTTATACCTAACCTCCATTGTCGGTACTACCTGTAAAATCTATCTGGATTCCTCCTGCTGGGAGTCATTCAATACTGCTTGACCTATGATGTTCTACTCCATGCAAACAAGAGGAAGACAAGGGTGTCTTAGGCCTCTCTCTTAGGAAATGGTAGATGGAATGAATTGAGAATGGGAATGCTCAAGGATATGCTCATCATAAAAACCATGGTGAAAAATGCTCTGACTGATATGGATTGGTTGATAACTTTGGCATCATAGGGCTTGTGTATAAAGTTTCAACTTTTAAGCTCTTGTTTATACCATATCAAGATGGTTAAGATCGTTTCTCATGGGAATTAGGAAGTTATGGAACTAATTTTCATGTAAACTCTGTGCAAGAGAACATTTTCATGATTTATATTTTTGTATTGACTCTTGAAGGCACCTGCTCCTTTCCTGAAGGGAACAAGTGAGTACTCACTTAATGAAGGAAATGAGTATATCCAAAGGAGGGATATTTTTCATAGTTATAAGTGGATTTAGTCATCCAAACTCAAGCATATAATGCATCAAGGCCAATGAGGTGCATCTTAGTTGAATGAGGTGGCTAAAGATGCTACAATAGTGTTCTCTTGTCTCAATTTTCCCAAGATATATCTTGTGTTCAATACTGTGGATGGTCTGTATATTTTCCTATTCTTTCATTTTTGTATTCAATTATTTTCATAAATATGAGCAATAAGCTAGTAATAATTAATTTGAGATCTAACTGAAATAAATTGCATAATCTAGGATTTCATAATATTAAAAGATTTGGTGTGATGAATTGTTCCAGTGTAATATCCACGGCAATTTACAGATCATTTCTATGTCTAGGTTATGGGTCCAAGATCAACTCCCTCTACTCGAGCTTGTAGATGTTGATGGTTTTACAACCTCATTTTCAATACGTCTACACACACACTAAACATGAGGAGTATTAGTCACATATATCATATGAAAGCTAGCTAGTATGTAAAGGTAATCAAAAATTACTCATGCATGATCATTAACCCTTTGGTCCCCACACTTGTCTTGGAGGGCGACGAAGCTCTAGGTATATTCTTTATTCCATGCCCTCATGTGGATAGTCCTCAATATACACTAGGAGATATCGCTAGTGGGAAAAGAAATCTAGGTAGAGGACATTTCCCATCGCACTACCTCCCCTCTCCTCATAAGATCACTCCATCATCTCATGCAAGTCTCTTGTAATCCTACATCCCATATGACATGGTGCAAGCAAGGAGTAGGGATCCTCTTTAAGAAGAATGCACATATAGAGGTTTCAAAATCATAGTCACCATTTCCCACCTATTTATAGGAAAGAAATTATCTTCACACTACATTCAAAAACATTGGGTCCCACCTAAAGTAGGTGATGCAGGAGCATTGCAAGCAGCTAGCCAAGTGAGCATGAAGGCAGAAGATAGCTGGAAAGTGCAACATACATTTTACACATTTTGGAAATGTTTTTGAAGCATTAATGTAATGGTTAAAAGGAAGCATACTTGCGTATTGTAAACATATCATGAGCGATTCGCTCTCATCTATAGAATGTAGAGGCATTTATGCATA
>CBVK0101993609.1:0-11143 GCA_900067695.1 Picea abies | reverse complement strand
GACGAACCATCCTCTGTAGGTTTGTGACGATTCATTTTCACTATATGTTGAATTGGAATCTTCTAAAAGTAGATTCGACAGGGGGGTGACGTCCGTGCGATATATTACATAAAGAAGTATATCTTCTGGTCGATTTTAACCATTTTCTTGCGCTTTAATTAACACTATATCTCCTATTTGACCAATGTTATCAGTTCGAAACCACACCCACTATGACTATGTGTATATGTGAAGCCTTTGTTAGAGGAAGTATGCAATACACAGGCTAAGAATTCTTATAGGAGAAAGTCAAATTACGAGTCTCAAATAGTTGATATCCATGTCGACTTGGTCACTGTCTTGCTGGGTGTTATCAGTTGCCATACTCAATTGCAAGCTTCCACTCCTCCCAAAAGTCACCAAGGAGCTCTCAGGGGTTTCTCTAGAGATTTTTCATACCTGGTTATCTTTTCTATGAGATTTTCGAATATCCCTCTCATTTCACAACTCTTCTCATTTATTTTTCTTTTTATCGTGCTCTATTTTTTGAATATCCGCTAATGATTTATGAATCTGCATTCGACGGGTAGATTTATCATGATTTATTTCTCTCTCAACTTTTGGCATTTTCAACTTGGGTGTATTTTGACTTTAATTCATTTTTGTCTTAAACTTAAACTTCGACTCATTAACTTGTTCTTTTTCCAAGGAAAAAATCTTGTAATTTTATTTTAGGAAAACAAAATTACTTTTTCCAAGGAAAAAATCTTGTAATTTTATTTTAGGAAAACAAAATTACATTAATGTATGGAAATACGCCTTGTACTTTTTTTTTTTTCATTTCTTAGTACGTTGCCTTTGTACCATGTTACCAATATTGATGGAAATATTTATTTTCAAGGTATCATTGTTTAGTCTACCATATCTCCTTGTCCACCATATGAATACGTGTTCTTTTTAAATGCATCCGAGACATTTGAAAAAGAGAAGTCTTCTTTGTAGTTTCCCACGAAACAAACCATGTAAATTCTTGGATGTGTAGTTTTATGTGTGGGTTCCATTTGTACTATACCATGTTCAAGATATATGCATGAGACATAACCCAAATATACGACCTTGTCCAAGGAAACTTGTTATGGGATGATTTCCTTCGAATCCACAACACCAATTGCAACTCTTTAACATCTTCTTTCAAATGCAATTGACTTCTCATCCATTATAGAATGTGAGACAACAAACTTTCCAAATGCATTCAGGACAGGATGTTAGGAAGTGGGCATCCAAAAATCCAAATTACATGGAGCCATAGCCACTTGTACTGGCATTTTCCCCATCAAGGTCATCAGAAACTCCATGTAATAACAATTGGCCTCTAAGAGGAAGAATCAAGGTGGGGCATGGCGAAACATAGTGTTATAGAAATTTTTTCCACATTCCATGCATCTTGCTCTGATGGCCTTAAATTTCCCTCTACAGACCTCATTTCCCCTCACTCTAGAGATTAAAATACTCAATTTTTTACGTGTACGTGACCTGCCATTTATACAGCTCGTGTACGTACACTAGTTGCTCCATTACAACCCGCTTACAATGGGTTTGGTGCACTAAAAAATAAAATTGTGTCGAGTTTCCATGCCATGTCATGAGATCTGTGATCCTTGACCTTCCATATACTGGAAATGCTCCAAATCGACCCTTCAATTCCATTTGAAGGATATAAATTGAGCTATTCCAAGCCTTGAGGAGAATGTCATTGACTCCTACATGTGAGCTTTACTTTGTGGAGGATTGAAGTGGTGGAGGCCCAAATAGAGGGACTTGGTTTCTCGGTTTCGATATGTGTTGTTATAGAATTTTGTCACCTATGTACTTCTGTTGATTACATTAATATAAATACTCTTTTCTTGTCCAATTGATATCTTGCAAATATTTGTATTGCTTTCCATCAACATATTTATTATGTATGTTAATGGATTATGCTGATTTATATGCTAATATTTTATATAATTACCACATTATTGCGTATCTTAGTTGTTGAGAACAAGTTGCAGGTATAAATATTTGGGTTGGTTGCTTAGCGATGGTCTTCTTCGGACGTCTGGATGAGGTAGGATTCTAGCCTTGTTTTGTTATCATTTCATTTATACAACATACTTGATATTAGAGTTGATTTCTGGGTGGCGTTCCGTTTGTTGTGGTTTTCCCCTAGCCATAGAGAGATTATCCTTGTAACATAATTGGTGACTCCACTAGGGAGATATCCTTTTTGGGGTATTGGGTGTTTTTATCCTTTATTTGCTCTCTGTTTTCCTGAGTTTCTCTATTTTTTGTTGCTTAAATCCTATATTCTGCATTATATCTGAGTTTCTTTGCTTAACCCTTGCCTAGGTAGTGTATTCCTTGACATACACAAGATTTCCCTTGACAAGTCATGTACATACGTGGGATGTCTTCCTTTAGGGCACGTACATACAAAAGCTTTTCTCTGAAAACTCGCATACACTATCTATTTAGTCTTTTTGGCTGAGTTTAGTGTTTGTTGGGTGAGTTTTGCTGGTTGTTGAGACTTCTTGGGTCCCTTTTCTGACTGTTAAGTGCCTACAAAGTGATAGCAAGCCGCTTTATTGATGAATCTTTTGGGTGAACTCATTTCTTGTCATTTTTCTCATTTGTTGACATTGCATATTGGTTTGGGTAGTTACTTCTCGGCATCCTATTGGGGTCATCTCCTTTTTCTTGCAGTAGGATTTGTCTGTGAGGTTTGTTGGTGAGGTTTGCTCGATGAGTTTTGTTGGTTGTTGAGACTTCTTGGATTCCTTTTTTTACTGTTAAGTGCTTACAGAGTGATAGGAAGCCACTTTATTGGAAAATCTTTTGGGCGAACTCATTTGTTGTCATTTTTCTCATTTGTTGTCATTGCATATTGGTCTGGGTAGTTACTTATTGACATCCTATTGGGATCATCTCCTTTTTCTTGTAGTATGATTTTCCTATGAGGTTTTTATTCAATCCTTGCATTTTCTTTTCATTATATCAAAAATACAAAAAAAAATTCTTTCTTGCATTGTACTTATGGAATTTGCACTTTTGGCTACTTTACATTAGTTTTGGCATATTAGGAAATATTGCACTTCATTTAAATTGTAGAGATTACATCTTAGAAACAAAATTTAGAAGCATACGATCTAATTGAAAATCAGGACTAGTACTTAGCATTGTTTTTACATTTGCTTCTTTTTATCCTGAGTCATAATACCATCAATTTCACAATCACACTTCTTGAGTAAGAAGAAGCCATTAAAATTAAAGATGAATAATTAAAATTGATTAGAAACGATTTTAATTTTTAGGGTACACAAACAAGTATAGGACCTAGGGCCTTGGAATAGGATTACCTAGGGCCTTGGAATAGGATTTTGTGAGTAAAATTCTCCAAGGCTATAAAACTCAACACATGTGTCTGACCAGGGAGTGGTGAAACCCATTTTATAATAGGTTTCCTTAGGAGCCTCCTCTCACACTAAAGTTAATCATAATGTCATGCAAAGTTAGTTCCATAGATAGCCCTCTAATACCTTCCTAGCGTCAAAGATATTTCTGGGGTTCTATTCATATTTAGGGGTCTTGCTAGTGCCTTTACCTCCTTGAGAGGAGGTTCTTTCGATATTTAGGGCTTTTCTACCTTGCCCATATGGTGTATCGGACTTGCAACTTCTCTCCTAAGCATTGGTTATATCATGGAGACTCTAGTTGCTTGATCTAGGTAGCTGCATAGGTTTCTTTCAGGGGTTACTTTGCAGGTACCCTGAGTTAGATAGGGATTGAAAAAAAAACATACTTTATGGAGGATTTCCTCTCCAGGGGGACCTGACCGACTATGCTGTGAAGCCTACGAGGGTCCTTATAACTAGTTTTGATACCGCCACTCTATTGTTGCAGAGTCTCAGGCCCCTCTTAGGCGAGTCATACCTACTTTAGTTAGGGAGGTCCCCTTCAACCATTACATCATGTTTTAATTCATTGGAATTTTTATTTATTTAGGAGTGTTCTCTCTGATTATTAGTTGGCATTATGATTTTGTATTCCATCATGAGTTTTGACTGCTATGGTTGGTGGATCCCTTATGACTCCCTCAGTTATCACTACCCATCCCATGGTCTCTTCTCAATCCATGGGGAAAAATACTTTTGTATTTTCGAGTTGTACATCAAATCATAGTCCTCAATCAGTGCCTTGGGCCTCTAATCCTTTCTCTTTTGGTATGCCAGAAATGAATTCACACTTGTTGTCTATGTCTCCTCATCTTATGTGAATCCTATTTTTGGGTCTGGGGGCATGATGCCTCCTTATTATCCCTTCGCATTTGGTGGGGGTCATATCCCTCAACCATATACTATGGTAGGAGGTTAGAATCATCCTTCCTCTAGACCCAATCCTAGCTTCATTTTTCCAGGATCGAGTGCTCAAATGGGTGGTTCTTCTATTTCTTACATCCCATCCATCTATCCTTCTGCCGCTATGTCGGTTCCCATAAATGATTTTCTCATGGTGAACCTCCCTATAACCTATGGTGTTTCATCTGGGGGGAGTTAGTTTTATAGTATGGGTATCCCCTTGCATGAAGTTCCTTCATTCGAGGGAAACATATATCCTCACCTGAGTAACCCATGTCATGTCACTTTCTCCTCACAAGCAACTTCCTCGGTGGTGATTCCCTTACAACCTTTTATGATTCAGTTAGGAGGATGATACTATGATAATGGGAATGGATGTGGTGTATACTAGAAACCTTCTTGGCTCGCGATATCTCAAAACCAGTCTTTCCTGGGACCACAATATCTGATGCCGCAACCAACCGCTGCAAGTCATGCTGGAAGCACAAGTCGAGTCACTGCAAGTCATACTGGAATTAAGTCACTGACCTCTGCAAGTCATGTTGGAGACATGAAACCAAAATTTTATAGTCATGTTGCAAATCTATCACTAGCCTCTGCAAGTCATACTGGGGAAACCAACCAACCACTACAAGTCATGCTAGGGGCACAACTCTAGTCCCTACTAGTCACACTGTACAAACATCACCAACATTTGCAAGTCATGTTGGAGATTTTCTACTATCCTTTACAAGTCATGATGGAAGATTTTCACCGGCCACTGCAAGTCATTTTGGGGGCATTGATATGATTGAGAAGCCTAGATGTATAAGATGCAAGCCCAAGTTCCTTTTTAGACTTTGTAAATAAGATCACCTAACTTGATTGTGCCCTGCTATTGCAGTGGTACAAGAAGCATGGTCCTTGTCTAGTGGCCCTTCGAATTCTGATTCATATTTGGTTTCCCAACGTTATAATACTTATTTGGTTGATATGACAGTCATGCCAATGAAAAATTTGGCCGAAACCACTCTTATTTTGGGGGGTGATGTGTCTCCTGACCATGTTGTCTCACATCCAGTTTGACCAACGGTTGTGCTGATGAAATCTTCAGCTGACACCACTCATGTTTTGAGGAGTGATGCATCTCTTCACCTTGTTGTCTTGCATCCTATTCAACCAACAGTTGAATAAGTGGTCATGCTCAAACTCCCTTAATGACGATTCTATTCGTTTGAGATTATTTCAACGCACCCTCATCGAAGTTGCTGCGAAATGGTATATTGAGCTACCTAGGGGGCATATGGGACTTTTAGTCAATTGGTGATGGTATTTATTAACCACTTCCAGTTTCCCATTCGTTATGGTGCTGGCCTAGAAATGTTGTCAAGTTTACGCTAGGATATCGCCACTCATATCTCGGACCATATCCATGAGTGGTGTAGATGGAAGAGGTTGATTAAGACCCCTATACCCTGACCTTTATTTTAGAATGGTTTATTATGTCTTTGCACGCTTCTATCTCGAAGGACGTTTCCACTTCCGGGGTTACCACTGAGGAAGAGGCGATCTTTAGAGCCCAATAGTTAGATTTGATATACACTCAGTCTGGGATGTTATACCACCTTCTTCCTGACGCACCATGGTCTAGTTACGACCCTAGGAAAATGCTCGGACCTCATGTCGATGGAATTTTAGGTGTCACCAATGTAAAGTCTGTAGAGTCAGTGACAAAGCATTTGAAAGAGTTGTCTTTAAGCCAGTTTGCAGGAGGGCCATCTTCATCTGTGTCTTCCAACCCCACTCAGTTGGCAGATGTACACTTCGTGCAATCGTCGACCAAACCAAATGGTAACCAGCAACAAGGAGGGAATAAGAAGAAAGGATGTAATAACCGTAAGGGTGGGAAAAATGGTAATAAACTCAAGGAAAATAATAATAATGAGAAGACGGGTAGTAATGTTGGAGAGGGAAAATGAGAAAAATGTAAGGTGAAGTTTCCCTGTAATCTTTGCATAAACGATCACCTTACCCATTTATGCCCCAAACTTGCAGAAGATGTGAGGCTATTAGCTCAATCGTCACTGTGCCGATGAATCCATTCCCACATAATCAACACCTAGCCTCAAGCTCCTCAAATGCCGAAAATGCAGGTGGTGGAGGTCAAAACTAGTAGTCACACGATGGAGACCGTTTATGTATCAATATGGTGGATGCGAAAGTTAATGTAGCCACTTGATCTCGAGACTATATCTCTAAACAAGATATTCCTGGTCTAGAATAGTCTCCTCCTCCTCCGAAGACGACTTTACAGATTGAGAAACTAGAGCCACCACCTTGTATTCTGAAAGGAGTATTCAAGCGCTCTACCCATAATCGAAATGCTAGAGCTTCCCAAAACTACTCTATTATTGAGGACTTGGGTCAAACCCCTTGTGTGATGTCGGCTTTAGAGGTACTCCAAATGTGTCCTTCACAAAGGAATGCCTTACTATCTGCTTTAGGAGCTCTAGAACCCAGTGGCTAAAAAATGATCAAGTTTTATGTCATAGATGTGAAGCCTCACTTTCCTTACCATGTGGCTTTCCAAATCCACGTGGAGTACTCAAAGTATACGATCAAACATGTGGTTGTTGATGAAGGCGCTGCCACTTGCGTGATGTCTCTGGTATGTTGGAAATCTCTCGGTTCTCCGACTCTTTCCAAGTCATCGAACATGTTGACTTCTTTTGACGGTCATTCCTTCCACCCTCACGGTATTCTCCCTGCCTTTTCGGTCCAGTTAGGTGGGAAGACGGTAGAGGTGGAGGTAGAGGTAGTTAATGAGCCTTTTGATTACAACCTGTTACTAGTATGCAATTGGACCTATGCCATGGTCACTGTCGTGTCGTCCCTCTTCCGTACACTTTTTTTTCCTCATGAAGGGAAGATTGTGATGATTGACCAATTATCCTTTATGTACACTAGTCCCAATGCATCTGTTGGACAGTCGATTCTCGTTATCGACAATTCTCAATCGGTAACTGAGAATATCAGTGTCAGAATGTATTCTTCCCTTATGGTTACTTTCAAATTCTTGACACTGATTCACCACGTTTACGCCATGTTCAGTAGGCCTGTTTAGACAGAGAGGTCCATTCCTTTCCACACTTCCTATTTTAGCGATTCTTGGATCCTACCTTCCTCGACTGTGTCTTGTGAGGGTCAGCCACATATTGACATTATATCACCAACCTCTGTTAGTCATGTTGGATATGGGTTGAAAACCTTTGCTATTCATGTTGAAGACCAACAACCAGCCGCTGCAAGCCATGTTGGGGGCACAAAACTAGTCATCTCTAGTCACACTGCACATACATCACCCACCTCTACTAGTCATGTTGGAGATTTGCTACTATCCTTTTGCAATTCATGTTGGGAGCATGTCACCAGCCACTGCAAGTCATGCTGGGGGAATTCATACAATTGAGAAGCCTAGATGTGTAAAATGTAATCCCATGATCCTTTGTAGACTTTACAAAGGAGATCACCTTACTCGTTTGTGCCCTGCTACTACTATGGTACAAGAAGCGTGGTCCTTTCCTAGGGGCCCTTCAGGTTCTGATTCATATTTGGCTTCCCAACCTTCTTTGGTTGATACAACAGTCATGCCGATGCAATCTTTAGCTAACACCCCTCTTCCTTTAGGGGCTGATGCATCCCTTGACCTTTTTGTCTCGCATCCTGTTCAACCAGTGGCCGTGTCGATGCAATATTTGACCGACACCACTTCTATTTTTGGGGGTGATGCATCTCTCGACCTTGTTGTCTCGCATCCTATTCAACCAATGGTTGAAGAAATGGTCATGCCAATGCAATCTTCGGCCGATCCCACTCTTCTCTTGGAGTGTGACAAGCCTAAAGGAAGTGAAATTGCCGATGCAATCTTCGGTCAATCCCACTCTTCTTTTGGAGGGTGATGCTTCATTCAACCATGTTATTAACATTTCTAGTTCTATACCTTATGAACAAGGGAGAATTCCACTCTCTCCGAGTATGCTCCCTTCAAGTCCTAGGATGGTTTCCTTTGATTGGAATGATCTTGTAGAGCCTCACCTTCCTTTTTTTGTACCCTTCTAGATAATGGAAGTTCATTGATGTATTGTAGATGAAGGATCCTCTACAAGTATTTTGTTCTCCTCGACTTGGAAAGATTTGGATTCTCCCAAGCTTGTGTCAGATACCAGTGAGTTGTTGGATTTTGATAGAAGTCCTACATGGGAGCCTTGGTCTCCCTCATGATATGTTGCTTAGAAAAACATCTTGGAGTCTTAGTTAACCTCTTTTCAAACTCCAAAAAATTGAAATATTGCCGAGTGAACTTGTCTCTTTCACACTCATTAAATGGTTTTGCAAGGACGTCTATTTTGGTATAACTTCAACCCTTTTCCAGACCAAGTAGAATACTTACGAAAAATGAATACTCTAGTCGCCATTGGATATAAGAGTTCTCCTGGGTATTATTTTATACTTTTTTGGGCCTAGGGGACTAACATATATGAAAAAGGACACATGTTGAGTTAAGTTGTAATTACATACCATTATCCTGCTTGCATTATTGAGCCTATTTCTGGCTCTCTCTTTCTTGTCATAAGCCTCTTGCCCCAACAATTCTCAGCATCAACCAGACAATGCCTTTCATATATCCTTTGCATCTTGACACCATTTACCTGTAGAGAAAACATTCCCCCAAGTGTCCATGCCTTGCATGCATTCACTTTCATTGAGCATAGGTATGTTCCACTACTTGGAACTATTTTCTTACTCACGACACTCGTTTCCTCTCCTATATCATAACACTTCTTTTACTATGAAAAAACAAAAAACGACGGGTGGGAAAATAACATTATCTCCTATCAACAATAGTCATGTCTCCTTTGAACAAATAATAAAATCTTGAGTCCATTTCATACAAGGTTTGGGTTTAGCATGACCTTAGGAAGTTGAGCTCGTTACTTAGAGTCTACTCCTCTGACTAGTTATTCTTCCAATCCCTATGGAGAGTTTGTTGATGCTGCCTACATTGCAAAATTTTGTCAATGATTAGTGTTAAGTCTATGATTCTTGCGTTATCCATCTTTCTCATGCTCTTGTTCAAAATAATTATCAGCCTATGTTGGCCATTCCTTAGAACTATTGACTTTACATGTTAGCCATACCCTTAGTGTATCTCAGAATCACATGAAGTTGTTGTCCTACCTTGCACCCTGGGCCTAGTTTCATCATTGGTAGGTAACCTTGAACCCAACATATGACATATCCTTATTGGTCGATGACTGGGGGGATTCCTTTTTTTTTTATGGAAATAAATATATTCACACATTGGGATTTGTGCAATGTCTTGGATTCCATTATCCCTATTGGTGGTTTACTCACCTTTGTCGAGAGGGCCTTTTTCATGTGCTACTTGAAACTAGTGCATGCGAGAGATGCACATGGTCAATGGTTTGTGAACATCCTATTCTCCTGAGCTCCTCCTAATTATCAAGCTATTTCTTTATACCTCGCGTTGGATGATGAGAGATTCCTTAATGCTCTCCTTTCAACAGGTCTCCTTCCATCGAATTCAACTCATCTATTTTGGAATCGAGATATATATTCCTATGAGTACCTAGAGGCTTACAGTCATCAATGGTAGGTTCTCCCACCATAGAAATTTGGGAATACATCAATGTCTCCCGATCGATGGATTCTTCAAGTGTTTGACCTAAACACCCTTATTCACACTTGTTGAATGTACTCGGTTCCTTGAAACCTACTTTCATTATTGGTGGGTTGTCTCACATTTGTTAACGATATACCTTAATGAACAATAATCAAACAAAGTCTCATTGTGTTCGACTTCAAATCCTCTATTCACATAATGTAGAATTGCACCTTCCACGGATAGTGTAGAAGACCCCCAGTTTACAGTGGAAGCATCCCATATATGTTGTTGTCTTTCATCGGACCAATAACTATATGAATTCAATGATCATGGAAGATTAGATTGTACTCCATTGTATACAATTATCTTTGGTTGATTTTGAGACTAGAATCAACTATGTCTTTTTTGTGACTATGACAACTTGTGGCATATGTCCACTTTGTGTTTCCTATTCATGGAAATTAATATCCATTTGATACATATACACATGGATCTATAGTGTAATTCAGGTTGGCAACCATGTGTACAAAGTCATTATGAATTGTAATATTCTCACGAGTAACTAGTACTTCCAGTCGAGTCTTCATTACTCCAATTCTGGGAATTATAATGTATTTCAGCCATCACAGATACTCCCGTGACCTCACACATTAGGGGTAATCTATTATAACAATTTTTTCCACATTCCATGCATCTTTATCTGATGTCCTTCCATTTCCCTTTGCAAACCTTATTTCCCCTCACTCCAGAGCTTAAAATACTCAATTTTGTACATGTACACGACCTACCAGTTATACAGCTCACGTACATACACTGGCTACTCCATTACAACCCACATACATCCGGTTTGGTGCACAAAAAATTAAAATTGCATCGGGTTTCCATTCCATGTCATGAGATTTGTGATCCTTGACCTTCCATATACTGGAAATGCTCTGACTCAACCCTTCAATTCCATTTAGAGGATATAAATTGAGCTATATACAAGCCTTGAGGACATTCAACACATCATAGATAGTAAATATACTCTGGAGAAATTTAACCTCAATTGAGTTTGCATCCATTTTTCCTTGAAAGTATGAACTTCTTGTGTTCATCCCCCAAG
>CBVK0101993547.1:0-13133 GCA_900067695.1 Picea abies | reverse complement strand
TTGTACTTCTTTTAACCAAAATTTATATTCCTTTAACTTATTCAACAATGTTCATCAGTTCATCATCAATATATTATTTCATCAAAAACATTAATATCCATCAGTGCATAATAAACAATAATGAACACATCCACACAATACACAATACACCAATATTTATGTGGAAACCCAATGCAGGAGAAAACCACATAATGCTTTTCTTATATGTCAAAGAATTACATTCAAGGAAGCACCAAATTCCAATTATCCAACTCCAACTGGAAGGAGGCTCCAACCCCCTAGTTTCTCAGGCTCCAACCTGAAGGAAGCTCCAACTCCCTAATTCTCTGGCTCCAACCAGAAGGAGTATCCAACCCCTTGAGTTCTCTGGATCCAACCAGAAGGTGGCTACAACCACCTAGTTCTTAGGTTCAAATTTGAAGGAAGCCCCAAATCCCTGATTCTTCGGCACCAACCGGAAGGAGGCTACAATCCCCTTTCCTACCCCCACACAACCGCTCTGAAATATAAATGCCAAATGTGAACATCCTGTCACTGTCACTGAATCAATCACTGCTACTGTCACTCTGTCACTATCAACCTGTAACAACCTGTACCAAACATCCTATACCAGAAATATATAACAATAATCTCATCAACCAAACCATATCTAATCACTAAGACCAATCACCAAAACGACTCTCAACCATATGCACAATATCGCCAGGAAGTGCATCAAACAAAACTACTCATAAAAAATCACAACCATCACCCAAACATGCCTCTACAAATCATGTACCAACCACAACCAAGTACCAACCTATACCACAACAAGTGCATCAACCATGCACCAAAAACATACTCCAAGATAACTAACAAAGGGCTTCTAGCAATACATCACACTATCCATAAACTGAATACCATAAACCATTACATCAAACATGTCACAATCTCATTGTTATGTAGCATCAAGCATGTATTAACCATATGCCAAGTTTACTATCAAAGATCTCTCACAATGTGCCACAATATATATCGATAACCATCAAACATGCACCATCAATATTCTTCAATATATCTACCTCAAATCATGCTCTACAACATATACCATACATCAAAGAGGGAATATACCAAACCTTACCAAGTCATGCCTCAAGCATGCTCCATAAACACCACTAAGATACAATCTCAAAAAATAACCATGAACATACCTTTATCCCTTTAGTATCCTTGTTGTATCTTATCTCTGACAAACCTACATGTAGTCTCTCCTCAGATCTTGCAACCTGGAACAAGTATCTTCCTTCTTTCCCTTTCTACAGATCCACTCTTTCCCTTTCTACAACTCATGGGTATCTGCGCTTTCTTCCTCTATGGTCCATGGATGTCCATGCTTCTTTGTACTTGCGGATGGTAGATAACCTTTGAAATCCTGTTTCATTCACTTCCTTTGTAGCTATGAAACTTTTGTTCCTTTAGACCTTCGCTACCTTAGACCTATGCTTTCTCAGATTTTTCAATGTATATCTGCAAATAACCTTTCAAAAAATAGATATTCAATAATGTTCAATAGGTAGGTAGGTGAAAATAGGAGTGCCTTGCTCTCTTATTTATAATTTTCCAAGTGCCTTCCTCTAGAATTTTCCTTTTAACTGTTTTACCCCTTTCTCCATCTTCTAGGGCTGACCCACTTTCTTATTGCAACTAAATTTCCTTAATAAGTCAACACATAACTCCTTTACCCTTCTTGTTTCAACCACTTCATTATTTAATTCATTTATTTTACAACCACTTTGACTAGGGAATCTTCTTTATGACTTTATATAATCTTTTTACTTCTTGTTGACCTTCTAGGGGCTTCTAGATTACTCTAAGGGGTTCTCTAACTTATCAAGCCATATCTCCCTAACCATGAGTAACTATGTGACGTACCACATATCACCGGAAAGGGAATGATGTGTACTATCCATCCATGATAGTCTTACCTGCATATTCACTAATCTTCATGCCTTTATACCCCAAAAAAACTCAGCTCCCTTAACCACACCTTTATGCTACCAGAATTTGCTACTAGACATACTCAAGGGTTGACATCAATCTACAATAGCATACTCCAAGGGTTGACATAAATAACAACCAACTATCCAAACCAATTGTCCATCAAATCCAATGAGAGCAAACCATGATAAGAAGTGAATTGGTTACACATCCAACACATCCCAAATCCTAAAAATGCTTGGCAATCCAATGTGCCAAGTGAAAGTGTAGAAGAATCATCTATCCCTTGCAAGGTCAAAAGACCATCCATGTGAAGTTCGGAGACTATCAAGTGAAAAAATGTGTTCAACAAAATACTCTCAAATATTGACATATAAAAAACTTGTTAATAATCCAGTTGAAAGATAAAAGTATTGATAAACATCCCAATCTTGTATGCTAAAAAAATGCGTGTATGAAAAACTTGTAATAATTCAACAATGAGTGAATCATATTCCTACCAAAAAATTAGCTAAGAAGTAAACTAAGTGAACCGTTGGTATGGCTCCATATCTTGAAACCAAATTGTGGATCAAAGTGTCAAACACTCATGCAAGTCACAAATCTTCAAGTTACTAAATATTCAAGTTCCAAAAGTGTGACAAACCATCCATCCATACCAATATCCTAAAACTCCATCAAAACATCATCCTTAGAGTATTATCAAACTCCTTAAATATTCAGAAATATCCCAAGTGTTGAAGGTTGAACTAACCAATCCAAAATTCTATGTGAGTGATCCATGTCAAAATCCCTAAATTTAGAATCCATCATCTTGTCTCGAATCAATCCTCAATCCATCGTAGTCCTAAAAAAAATAGTAAAAATATCATATCCTAAAGAAACAAAAAATCCTCAAAATCAAAAGTAGACTTCGAAACTTGAAGTTTGACAAACATCATCAATATCTTCCCCCCTATCAACTGAAAGGTGAGAAGTCTTGGAACTTGTGAATCAAAAGCATCAATATACCCCCCTTGAAAGTGGAAAAGGGTAACCATTCTATCTTTAAGAAGAGTTAGAAGATTTGATCTTCAACTCAAAAGATTGCATCAAGTGGGCCCCAATCACAACTTGAATAATCAACTCCCTAATCAAAACATTGATGTCCATCTATTTTAGATACATTTCTAGTCAAGTATGCATGTAATTGTGTATGAACCTGGCAATAAGACCACTCCAACAACTCGGCTTCCAAAATACAACACCAAATACTTAGCCATCCAAAATTTATTTGTTTTCTCTTAATCTATGTTCACTTTTGACACCTTTCTAAAAGGTGATGTGTCTTCCCACATGAACTACATGGAGTAAGATCAAAATAATACAATGCAATATGGTCAATTCCATGAAAATATTGGAAATGATCATGTAATACCCCTAGTTGGATCCCCTAGAATATAATTTTATATGTATGCATGGTGATGTGCATCAAGGACGATGCAAAAT
Source organism: Picea abies (assembly GCA_900067695.1). Taxonomy (NCBI): domain Eukaryota; kingdom Viridiplantae; phylum Streptophyta; class Pinopsida; order Pinales; family Pinaceae; genus Picea; species Picea abies. Next base: position 9,668 of record CBVK0101993547.1, on the reverse strand, counting down.
ATAGGGGGAAGGGAATTTAATAACCACAGTTTGATTCCTAGATTAGAAATGTGTAAATGTGTATATGATGAATGACCAAGAGTTGAATAATATAATATGTAAATGTACATTGAATAATAATAAAATACATCACTGACTGCAAATGGAGAGTAACAAAATCTATGGGGGGCTATGATTCCAAAAGAGAGGAATGGAAGGGGGCTTAGGGTGGATCAAAGGAGGCCAAAGAAAATATACTATTTTATCCTAAGCCTAGTTCTTATACTTTATGTTATCATAAGTATTTGGAGCCTTGTTATGAGTTGCAAAGTGAATGTGGTCCATGATTGATGTCATGCAAATATAACCTATGATTTTTGGGGGTTGTCCGTCATTCTTGGGGAGTTGTCCATCATTGTGGGTGGATGTGGTCTCAGAGCTTGAGTGTGGGCCAAATTATTTCATGTATGTTGTAATGAAAATATGGGAAGTGATTGCCATGAACCCATGAAGGAAATTATGGCTATGTTCCAAAAAAATAGATGCCATTAAGTCAAAGTATTTACAACTAAGAATCCTGGAAGTTCTCGACAATGAAATTTCATGTCCAATCTATACTAGAGACCTATAAGGAAGTGAAATATCAAGAGGGACTACATGGTAGAGGACGGGATTCCATTTTTGGGGTTTTACAGGTTGGAAGGGGAAAGAGAACTAGTGAATTGGGATTGTTGTAAGAGTGAATAGACTATCAATTATGGGAAATGGGTTGAGTGAGAGGATTAGATCTAGCCATAAGTGTTTAATCCTTGTTGACACACAACTTTATCTCAGGGGTGGCCCTATTGCAGAAAGATGATGGGAAACAATGAGCCTATGGTTGGGTGGAATGTCCCTCATTTGTAGCCAATTGGTGATTTGTTTCCAGAAGATAAGTGTATATGATATATGTGTGATAATGTTGGATTAATGTTGTTAATATGGTGAATGGAATGTTGTCCTATTTGTATGTATGTGATTTCATTATATGATTGCATGCATTGATTAAATTAGTAACAAAACAATGAGGAAAATTATGGTTTTAGAGACATGTAATGTGAATCTCACCCTGGCTAGAAGGTTGGGCATATGACAAAAATTGGTATAAGAGATAATGAAGAAAAATACACAGTTGGTGGGAATGAAATTTTAAAGTACCCCACTTCCCCAAACAATGTACATGGGTGTTTCGGTACATTAGAAAGTGGTATAAAATCCAAGGTTACAACACTGGGGCTATATGGAAGAGAAACCAACTTGTGTATGAAGAAAATTGCATGTTGTTGGTAAAGTGTTAGATAAAATTTCTTAATGGAAATTGGGAGCAATGCACTTTGTAGGCCATGTATTGAAAATATGGCATTGGAGAATATGTTTGTAAAGATTGCATTTCTTAATTTCAGAGCCCAATTACCCAATTGGAGTGTTTTTTGGTGTAATTGGAAAATTTGGGGATGTAATTGAAAGGAACCTGTCAGTTTCTAATAGTTTTATGTGGAATTTAGTGAAAATATCATTACTAGCCATATAATTGACAATTGTCGATAAAGCATGGTAAATAAATTATAATTAAGTTTTATTGGCCTTAAAAGTACATGCATAATGTCTTAAGGAGGGTCTGATGGGAATGTGAGTTCTATGGGTGAATTTGTAAGAATAAAATTATGCCTGTGTAAAGAATTTGGGGGGAAATTCTAAATTGGGGAAATCCTCGATTCTTGACAAAATCCAGTGGATAATTGGCATAGAGATGTCAAATTTCCAGACCAAAGGGTCAAAATTAGTAGAAGAATGGATGAGTTGCATAGGTTGAGTTGGAAAATCCATGGCAGCCATGAATTGATAGAAAATAATGTGTGTGTGTGTGTGTGTGTGTGTGTTTGTGTGTTTGTATTTTAATTTGGAATAAAGCCCGGGGAAACTCACCAGGCACTTCTCCTCATTTTGGGGATGGTACCTGGGGTAAACTAGATTTTGTAGAAAGCCAAGGCTTTTTCAATAACTTTCTCATTTAAGAGCTCAACATGTCACTTGTGGGAATTGAACCTAGGTCTTTCTCATTTAAGAGCTCAACATGTCACTTGTGGGAATTGAACCTAGGTGGGGGGAAAACACCCCTCAGCACAACCCACTCGGGCTAAACCCAATTCACACACACACATGTATGTATGCATGTGTAATACAGACACAAACACACACACACACACACACACACACACTTATATACATACATTACACACATACACATACACATACACATACACATACACATACACATACACATATTTGAATTTTTGAAAATGTTGGAAATATGACATGGATTTGTATCTGTGAAGTTTATCGTAGTGGTGATGTGAACTCATATTGATGACAAGGAGGTGTTAGGGTGCAACTAAGTGGATTTGGGGTGTAGGCGATTGTTTCGTGGTAGGGTCCACGGTGGTGGGGAAACCACACTAACAAAAGAAGAGTATAGACTGAAGTGAGGCAGTTTTTCAAAAGGCCCAAATCACTTGTAATCATAATGGGGTGAAGTTTGTCCCCCAAGAGAAAATAGGTAGTAAGTGATTAAGGGAGCTCAAGTGTGAATTAAATCATGGGCATTCTATGGACCTATAATAGATCTTGGTCATTGATCTAAGATATATGGGCGAGGAATATGTGCGTGAGTAGAGGGTGTCAGAGATGGGACCCCTACCCATCACATGAACCCATGTCCATGCACTAGGTGGAGTATTTCAGGGTAGAGTAGGACCCCTTTTCCCATCCATAGTCTATATCATGTCGGGTGGAAGGATAAGGACAACTAGGTACAAGAGACCCACGAATTTAATAAAATATAATATTAAAATTATAAAATAAATAGGAAAAATTAAAGGGGGCCACTAAATTCGACTTGGAATATTAGGTGATAAGTTGGATGACATGGTCAATGTGGGTGATGAAACGTAGGACCCCTTTTCCACATTAGTAGGAATGTGTTATGCCACATCAACAAGATATATATATATATTAGAAGTCTAGAACCAAAATCTTGCTTTGGCCATAATAGGAGAATATTTAACTAGATGTAGGTGGAATTTGAGGGAAAATATGCAATGTTGAGAGCCATAAAAGTTCCAAGTGAGGGTCATTGTCCAATTCTCCTCCAAAATTCTAGAAATTGCATATTTGCGGTTTTTGAAGAATAGGGTGGTATTCCTTGACATAGGCCATGTTGTTGATGAAATATTGATAGTGAGTTAGGGTTGTATACATGAAGAAACCAAATGGATAATTTGGACAAATTCCAAAGGGTTTGGAATGGAGATGCAAAAATAGGCCAAAATCCACTATTCTAGGAGACGTTTTTGGGGATTTTGGAGGAAAAGGGACCCTAGATTATATGTTTGGAAAAAATATCCTAGTTGACATTTTACATCCTCAACAATCCACACAACTTTGTTTTATTGAAGATTTCCCATTTTTCTTTGTTTTTGGAGATAACAATTTTTGCTAAAAAGTTGCAAGTTCAGAGAAAATGTAAAAATGGCAAAGTTGACAATTCCATATTGATGAAAAAATTGAGTGGAGTATTAGATTAGTAATTTGGAAGTTGTTTTGAACTCACAATAAAAATTATTATCTACACCCAATACAAAATTTTTCCTATTTCTCCATATATTCTCTTATGCATGAGGCAAAAGTTGGTCTTCGAGCTAGATTGCACCAGCAAGAAAAGTGCACAAATTGGACAAAATTAGCAAATTCAAAGATCCTTAAATTTCAACTCAGAACTTAGAATGAGGCATGAGTATATTCATTGGAAATATAATTTAGAGGGGAAGGTGATAAAATGTTTAAGTTTTCCAAAGATGCATCTAATTGTTTTATAAAGTCCCATAAACATGACATATGGGTTCATTGACTGGTTTTGGTAACCCATGTTATTTTCCCATGGTATTACATACGATGAAGGATATTTTATGGATTGAGATAATCCATTGTAAGATGCCTCAATTGGATGGTGTTGGCTTGGCTTGGATGGTTTAGCCAATGTTAATATATATTTATTAGGTGTTGGTTTTCTTGGAAATGTTTCTAGGGTAAATCTAGTGTCATTTTATGTGTATTCTTCTTGTTTTGATATTTCTCTCTCTCTCTCTCTCTCAGTGTTAACATGTGGTATTAGAGCTTGGTAGGCTTGGAATATCTAGTGAGAGTGGCCTATGTGTTTCCTGGATGGTGGATCAATATTTGGTAGACAAGGATTCTCTCATGAGAGTGGTGTGGTATTGAATCCATCAAGGGAGAGAGTATGCATGAACCTATGGTGGTGAAAGAGTAGTCGATAATAGACTCATGGACACAAATTGAAGCGATGATTCATAGGTTTATTAAACATGGTGAATAGGACATGTAAATGGAGCATTGGTGGAAACACACAAAAGATAACATCTAAAGAAGTACTTGGTTAAGGAGTGCTTGATTTGGTTCATTATATTTGGAGGAGGAGGGATGTTGGAAATGAAATGGGTTGATGTTTCATAGCATCACATGATGGGGAATACAATTGTAATTATTTTTTATGGAGTTGAATTTTATCACTTGTAAATGGGAATATATTTGTAATCCCTATTTACTCATGCACACCCCGGGTTTAATGGTTCACTAGTAGACCTGGGTGATGGTGGGGGGGGGCATGTTGTAGTCTCAGATACTCAGTTTATAAACTTTGAGGGGGGTAGTTGTTTATCCCAATTCAAGTTTAAAGGGGGAATTCTGAGTTAATATTGATTCAGTCATAGAATATTTAAGATAACCTTGAGTTAGTCATTGATGGGTTTACTGATGGTGGTTTATGATAACATGGTTTTGGTAACCCATGGTATTTTCCCATGGTACTACATATGATGATGCTTATTTAATGGATTGAGATAATCCATTGTAATATGCCTCAATTGGTCATTTTTGTCATGGCTTGACTGGTTTGGCCAAGGTTAATAAATATATGTTAGGTGCTAGTTTTCCTGGAAGGGTTTCAAGTAAATCTCTAGTTTCCATTTATGTATATGCTTCTTTTTGTGTCATTTCTCTCTCCCAGTTTTAAATGGAAGACTTACAAAGTTGTTTTATTTTTGGAAACAGAGTTCTAGATGATAGAGGTACATACCAGATGTGAATATTGAGCAAGGAAGGTTGCGGATAATGGATGATGGTGCCTATGTACTAACATGGAGGCACATTTAGAGGTGCAAAAGGAAGGAAAAAATGATTGAGTTCTTAATAACAAGGTAGTGTTGTTGATGAGAAAAAAGACTCAAGGAAATAGTGTTATGTCAAGGCATATTAATAAGGTGATCAAAGCCCATGGATGAATATTTCTAAGGTTTGTTATACATTTAATTTCAGGTTCAATCATAGTAAAGGAACCATGAAGTTGATGTCTTAAATAATCATGCATATAGAATATTTATTGTAAACAACAAGTGTAATTCAGATTACAACAATGGAGCTAGAGAGGATTTTGTCATTGTTGTTGGATTAATCTTGACTCAGTTATTCGAGTAATTAAGATAACCTTGATATAATTAATAATGGGGTTGTCGTTCATGGTTTATGGGCCCATGGTATCAAGTAACCCATGGTATTTTCCTATGGTATTACATATGATGAAGTGTATTTAATGGTTTAGAATACTCCATTGTAAGATGCCTCATGTTGTCCCATAAAGACTTGGGTGGTTGGTGTTGGCATGGCTTGGCTAGTTTGGCCAAGGTTAATAGATATATATTAGGTGCTGGTTTTCCTGAAAGGGTTTCTAGGGTAAATATCTAACGTCCATTTATGTGCATGCTTCAATGTTGTGTTATTTATCTCTTAGATTTAACATTCGGTATCAGAGCCAAGGGTGATACAGGATGTGTGTCAAGGTCAAAGTTAGTACTGGGAAGAGAGGAGTTGGTAATATACTCAAGCACAAAAATTGTTGTGATGGTTCATGGGTATATGAACCATTGTAAATGGTGGATGGAAGAAAATAGATGGAGAATTTCACGGTGAATGAGTGCTTGATTTGGTCTATGTAATTTTATTTGGAGTAGGAGGGGCATTGGAAATGAAATAGGTTGATGTTTCATAGCATCACATGCTCAGACACACAATATAAAAAACATATATAGAGTTGTATTTTATCATATATATAAATGGGAATATGGTTTTAAAACCTATCTAGGCGTGTGTACTTGTGGTTTGAAAGTTCACCATGATAAAGCATAGACATAGACTTAGGTGATATGTGGGCATCTTCTATTCCTGGAAACCTGGTATAAACTTTGAGGGGGGTATTTGTTTATCCCAAGTCAATTTTAAAGGAAGGAATGTTTGATTAATTTTGACTAATGTTTTTGAGTAATTAAGATAACCTTGATACAATTAATAATGGGTTTGTCATTCATGGTTTATGGGCCCATGGTATTACATATGAAGAATTATATTTAATGGATTGGAATACTCCACTGTAAGATGCCTCATGTTTGCTCATAGAGGCTTGGGTGTTCATTTTGGCCAAGGTTAATAGATATCTATTAAGTGTTGGATTTCCTAGAATAGTTTCTAGGGTAAATATCTATTTTCCATTTATGTGCATGCGTTGTGCTATTTCTCTCTCAAATTTAACAATTATACAGGAATAATGTATGAAGCTAATATTAGTGATATGTATAAGAGCCATATGATCTCTTAGTTATTGGACCTAAATAGTATATGATACAAGAGAGTATTTAGCAGAGGCATGAAAGATACTAGCAGGTAGGCAAGAGAGTTATGGGGATTATGAACATTGCAGTTGGTTATTGTGTACGAACAAACAACAATGATAGGAGTAAGAGGCATGGAGCAAGCCAACAAGTGAATAATGCATGCAAAGTAAATTTGAGAAAGATTGACCTAGAAAAGGAAGCATATGTTGAAGGTGTAATACCAATATGATATATTGGTTGGAAATGTATAGTGGCTAAGTTGGAATTGGCTTGAAAGTGCTAAAACAATGGAACAACAATGCATATATGTTTAGAGTAAGAGAATGAAATGTGCAAGAATCCAGTGGGAATTTGAGGACAACCAAGGATAGCAAGGGAAGTTGGAAACATGGATGATTTTAAGGATGGAAATTTATTTTAAAATGTAGAACTCGTTTTTGGAAAAGCCATGGAAAATTAGCCCATGAGCGAAATTTAGCCCCTAAAATCATCTATGGTTGGAAAATGCTTCAAGAAGCTAAGGGATGTTGATGCAATTGTTGTAGTAGCAATGATGAACATGGCAAACAAGACAACCATGTTAATGAGGGGGGATTTCTTAACTCATCTCTTGATACTTTGATATATTTATTAATATTTAAAAATATGTTATAATTTAATAGTTTTAAATCATAGGAATATTGGAAATGCAAGAGATAGATAGATAGAATATAAATATGCACTAGAGGACATATTGAGAATGATTTAGAGTGCATATAGAATTGTTTGTGTGTGTGTGTATAGAGAGAGAGAGTAGTCTTTTAATATATATGCAATAAAGATGTTATAAGTTAAATGTGGTTAATGGTGGATTATGTAACTAGGAAAAGGTTGATAGCATGGCTCAAAATGTTGATGATGCTACTACATATGATAGTCAACCTTATAAATAAAATATGAGGACAACAAAATTTTGATCAAGAGGTTGTGAAGGGAACCTATGAGCCTCTAATAGACACTAACTAATTAGGTAGCATCAAATAAATTGATGAAATCCGTGCATGTATGAATTTAGTATGATATGTTGTAAAGATACTGAAGGAAATTGAGGTAAGAATTTCCTTGGTCAAAATTTGATATATAAATTGATATATTTAGTTGATTTGAATGCATTTATGGAAATGATATTACACTTGGTGTGGTATAGGTGAAAGGTCTTGGACATATAAATGATTGTTTAATCAATGAATGTGTTCATATGAAATAAACAACATGTCAAGTTGCGTTGGTTATGAGTTAATAGCCAAGGTAGAATATGAGACATAATCCAAATATAGAAGTGAATGCCAACATAGTTATCCATGTGTGAGGCCATAATGAGGTTGGATATGGAAATGCTATAGTGATTCACAAGTGTCCAATGGTCTCTCTGCCTGTGTTGTTGTCTTGGACTGTAACCTTCTTGCCAACACTGAAGAGCACATGTAGAATGGAAGGGTTCATGAGGGATTTTAAAGCGGAGAAGGGAAATTCCTTCTAGTATGCTCGAGGGACTATTAATAGAGAAAGGGTATATACCTGGCATTGTGCTGGAATAAAGAGTAATGTGTTTATATGGTCAATCAAGTATTGGGGAAGTGGCTAGATGATGTGTCGATGTGTTTGCTAGACCTTCAAACTCACCATGGTGGAATGCATGTCATAGAAATATGGTATTCTTGAATCAATGTAGTGATACATTGAGTAGCTGTGCATGAGTGTTATTAAAAGTGTGCAAGTGGTGAATATGCACAAATGCATGCTAGTATAAATGATTGAATGCACAATGTGAATGCATGCTTATGTTATAATTAATTTCATATATTTTATTTTTTTTATATAATATGTGAACAACTAAAATGATGGAGTTGTTACTAAGTCATGAATTTAAGATCATTCTAGGAGCTATTGTGGATATTGCAATGAAAGAATTGCATGCTAGAGTTTTCAAATGTGGATGGACTAGTTGAAATCTCTGTCAGGGAAACTAAATTATGGGAAATGATTATGGATGAAAGAAGGAAATATTGGAAAGAAGCGAATTATGACAACAATGGGACCCCATGATATCCGCAAGTTATTGGTTAAATACGACCATTGGATATCTAGTAGTAAGTTGGCACTCTCCTTGCATATAAAAACCTTGGTAAAATATATCACGCAAGGGATTGTTTAGTAGTAAGGGGGATGCCTAAGCATGGAAGGGTGAGTGTGACAAGGAAGAGGAAACTTACATGAATAAAATTGTTGTGGAAAAATTCATGTGGTATGATGGAAAAAATCAAGAAGGGTGTGTGAGAAAGAACAATGAGCTAAAATCTTGCTTATGGTAGCTTTGTAAAGAAAGAAATAGCCATACAGATAAGTATTAAATTATATTGCATACTTAGTTTTAAATACATGCTTGTATTGTGGATTTAATAATTTCTATGAATAATTAAAAAATTGCATGGTAATGCCTATAATATGTATTTTTTCTTGATGGTTGTTATAGGAATAGTTGAAGAATGAAGACATGAATCAAGTACCTAGAAAATAGAACACCAAGGATGGTGTTAATCTAAGGGGAAAATAATGAAATACCAGCTGCAACTTGTATGTATACTAGATAGGAAGGATATAGTGCTTAGAAACAAATGCATAGGACAGTTAAAGTTTAGTGGACCTACTACATCTCTGAAGAAACAATATGGGATCTAGAGGATATAATGTGGATGGAATACCAACATTGGTTGTAAATTTTGATGTAAAATTATTGTATATAATTGTGATGTGTACCAAGGATGGTGCAAAATCTATGGGGGAGGGGAATGTAATGCCCCCATTTGGATCCCTTAGAATAGAATTATATATGTATACATGGTGATGTGCAGTGGGGATGGTGCAAAATCT
>CBVK0101993537.1:0-11660 GCA_900067695.1 Picea abies | reverse complement strand
TTCACCCAATAGGTCACTTTGTCAACCCTCCCATACCTAAACTTGGAAAATTGCATAGGTAATTTGAGCATCTATTTAATTTGATGAGGTAGTTTTTTATGTACATCTTGAATGGATCTTATATTAAATGTGATTTTACTTGTCATGATGCTTTGACTTGAGATCCTTGGAGGGTGCACTTGTTTGTCTTTGCAGGACCTTGACTAGTGGATGATTTGGAGGAACAAGCCCAGCTTGGGCCCTCATGGGGGAAAGAATCCCTCAGGTTAGATGCCATGACCCACACCTTGGGTAAGTATATAATATGAACATTTCCTTTGGAGGCAAAGGAAGACTCCATGGAGGGCCTCACCTAGCCCCCACAAGCCCAAAAATTTTCCTTTGGAGGCCAAAACATCAGTTTAGAGGGCTTGATGTCACCCTAGGGCTAGGGTTTTGGTGGTGATGGTGATGATCGATGGACATTTGGAAATTATTATGAGGGTGTTCCTTGTACCTTTAAGAGAATACCCCACACATGAATGGAAGGCATTTGGAGGCCCAATGATTTCCTCCTCAAGCTCAACGACTTGACCAAAGTGCCAAAACGTCAGTCCTTGAAGAAATGACGTCATGTTTTAGGGTTTACTTTATGTGCAAATTAAATTTTATGTTGTAAAGGGGAAAAGTAAAGGAGTTTGGCCTCCTTACTTTGTGGTTTACCCTAATTTAAAGTGGAAAAACTATTTTCAGTGATCTTGTATAGATAGAGATCATTGGCATTTCATTTTTAGATAACTCTCACTGTGTGGATGATACTTGGTTTAAATTTGTGCCCTCTTTGGGAAATTTGGATATATCTCTCTTTTGCAAATGTATTTTTGTGATTTTTATTGGTATATTGTGGAGCTAAGGTGGTGCACAACTCTTGGAGGATTCTTATCTTGCTTATGGATGGATATAGTTTGGTAAACTACGGTTTGATCTTGCACTTTGTGGAATTGGTAAGGAAATTTATACATTAATTGGTATATTCTTCTCATTCCATGTTATTATTGTTTGAAAACCTATTAGGAGTATAAGTGCATAAACCCTCCAGAAATTTTCATCTAATTTGTTGGTTGATAAGTCCTTTTTGGCAAGGTTTCTAGGAGGAGTACAAGAGTGTACTCCCTCCTAGATTTACCTTAGTTTGATTTGGATGCCCTAGGAAGTAAAGAGACTTACACCCCTAGGGCTATTTTGGGTATAAATATCACATACAAGACTCCATTTACCCAATATATTAAGGGAACTAATCTGAAATTTGAATTAAATAAATAAATGGCTTGCATTGGGTAACGTGATTTTAAAATATTTTCAAATTGTTGGAGGTGGAATCAATTATATGCTCTATTAGCTTGATTAAGCCACTAGGGTGTCCTCTTTGGCCAAGGATATCTTATTTTTGTTATAAAATTAAAACTATATCCATTAGGGCTGCATCAAATTGCTCTCAAACTTTTACTTTTGTTCTCTTTTCAATTGTCAAAATTTTCTAGAAAGCTACCATAATAATCTACTTGTCGTTTAGCATCTTTTGGGTGGTTCACTTGTAATTTTTGGTGGTTGTAATTTTCCGTTGTAGCAATATTTTTCTACAAACATAAGGATATTATAATATCTTTGCAATAAAATCTTTGAAAATGCCTATACTGTTGTTAAAGTCTTTCTCTATCTTACTTGAGTTATACTAGGCATTACTAGCTTATCTCTTGCATCTTGAAATAGATTTTTAGTGACTTATTTAGCATCTTTGATTATCATTTACTTGCTTATTTGTATCATTGTTTACTAATTCTATATAGGATAGAGAGCTTCACTTGATTTTCCATTGGATATATTGTCTTTTATATTTGTCTTTTCTTGTGTCTCGGGAAGGTACAACTATCTTCTGCAAGTACTCAAACACTTGGAAACCATTGAGTATCTCCAAGATCCATTCTCAAGCCACATTCCACTTAGTAGTTTGACCTATAGGGGCATCATATTTCATAAGATCAATTTCCATATCGTTTACCCATAGGTGATCTGAGAGGATCCAGAGACACTTACTGAGGTCCAGGAGGATCCAGAGACACTCACTGAGGTCCAGGTGGACCCAAAACACTCACAAGGGTCCATAAGGGATCATAAATGCTCTAAATTTGATCGTCTCAAAAGTTCTAGAAAATGGAATCCATGCAAATAGTGCATCGTCATCTTTCCAATGGTGAAAATGACACATCAAATAGAGCTCATATGCAAACATTATGGGAAGTCAAAGTTCAAGTCAACCTTGAAGAGACATGTGGCAGGGTCTGAGAGAGACACGTGGCATGCTCACTGGTTGACAAGTCACAATTCCATATATTGAAAAGTGACACCATATAGGTGACGTGGCACATGATTGTTCGCAGCTAATGTGGCAGATTGTACCTCCAGGTGGTCCAGTTACATGATGACAAGTGGCAAATATAGTCCAATCGCAATTAAACATTTGGCACATAAGTAGACCAATCGAGTCTTGACATGGGGCAATACTTCATTATTATTATATTGGATTGGTTATTATTATGGTTATATATATATATATTATATATATTATTTATATATTTATTATATATATAACCATCCAAGAAGATTCCACATGGATTATTTTAACCATATATTATATAACAATATTCACATGGGAGGTTATGTTATAATGTTATAACAATGCATGGATCTTTCCAAGATTTTTGCGCGGAGGTTTTAAAACTATGGGTTATATATAGTATATATATAACAAAATGATTCGAGGTCAATTGTGATAGAACCCACGACCCACCTAATTTCCAACAACTTTATCAACTTCCATTAGCCAACATGTCATGGATAAGATTTGTTTAAACAAACCATAACTAAAATATTAATTATGATGCCAAAATTCTATATTTCGTGGGAATCCTCATAAAATTAGTAATAAATTACTACTAATTTTGGGATTCCGTTAAGAGGGGTGGACTATTTAATGGCACACACCTCAACTCATTTTAGACAACATTTTTGGGTTACATATAACGTTTTTGTGTTCTACACAATATTTTTGGTGTTTTACATAATTTTCTTTTTTTCTTTTTGAATACACCATTCTCATGTACTAAACCTATAATCATATCTTTTTGAAGCCAAGTTATGTAGTCTTTTGATAGCTATAGGGTATTTATAGTCATTGGAATCGATTTTCCGAGACAGAGTCGATGGTGACAATTTACCACTCATTTTTAAGCCAAAATTCTGCAAATTTGGGATTTTTGAGTTGTAAGAGAGCCTTTGGGAATTTTGTAAAGAAATATATAGTATTTATAGTCATTGGATTTAGTTTTTCGAGATGGTGCGGAATTTGAAATTTGTAATTGAGTTTGAGTAACATGCAAGAAGGTCATTGTGAAACACAATTATTTATTTCATGTGATTCTATATATGTTCGTGTATGAATGATTATGCAAGTTATGTTCATCAGTTGAAGTGTTTTGCTTAAGTAATATATGTCACTTCCATGCTATAAGCACTGTCAATAAAATAATATTGGACTAAGAAAGTGGTGTCATACTTAATACTATTTGAGGATCAAGTGATATTAGAGACACTCGATTCAAATCAAGTGGTGTATGATTTCTAATCCATTTTCGAATCAATAGGTTCACCCAAGATTCCCCCTTGTGTAGGGTTTCTTTTTTACTAAAGCGAGAGGAGGGTTTATCTAAGGTGACAGTGGGTAGAATCTTCCATAGTTCTCTTCATATTGTGGATTGGATCAGTATTTTTCCAACCTACAATATGTGCGATAACATTGTCATGTCATCGTCGAGGAGGATTTTGAATCCTCTTTCTAGACCTAAGAACATTTTGTCAATATTTTCCTAAAGCCTTAACCCCTAGATTTCCTAGCGACTCCAATTAGGGAAAATACCCTCTCCATTTTTCATGAACACTAATTTCATTTGGTGAATCCATTGAAGCAACAACCCATATAATGGAACTATGGCATCACAAGATTTACCATGGGCATTCCATAAGGTATACCTTATTTTGATGTTCAGAATATCCCTGGATATCCAAATTATTGCTCTATGGAGTGGAGGGAAAGTTTCCCCAAATTCAGTGGTGACCCAACTATAGCGGTCACCCATGTTGTGAATTATATGAGGTATGATTCAAGTATAAATGTATTGCATGAATATGTACTAATTAAAATTTATGTATCTTTTATGGATTCAAGTCAAAGGAAGTGTCTTGCACACTCATGTGATCTGAAAAGTATCTAGTCTTCTACAAAACTTGTTAAAGAGTTTCTCAGGTATTGAGGACCAGTTACTCAGGATTTGCAGGCTACCCTCCATGAGCTCAAATATTCCCTTTATAGACAAAGTTTTGTAGTGGATGGAAGGACGACAATTGAAGAATGTAAAAATGAGGAAGAGTATTGCCCACCACTTGCAAAAGAAGCGCTTGAAGAAAATATCCATGAAGAAAGTTTCTTAGAAGATATCGATGATGAAGATCCATATGAGATATCAATGTCCATTCTCCCACTTGATGAAGGTGAAGTTGTCCATCCTTACCTTCTTCCTGCACATGAAGATGAATATATGATTAGCCTCAATGATGTACATGATATTGTGGAGGGCCTCTCTAACATGGTTGATAAACATATTGAGAGACATAGATGGGATGTGGGATATTTAATTTTTGATAGAGATCTCATTTATGACATTGAATATTGATCCCAAGAAAAATGAGTTGAGTTATCATTTTCAGAGGATTGATCTTCATGCATATATGATTCATGTATTTGGCAACCTAATGATGATATGGTCACGAATTTATTCCATCCATTTGAGGGTGACTTGTCACAATATACTCTAGATAAATCATCCCTTGGGAATTGTGATACGTGTCCTTTTGGAAATGAAAATTTTCTTTATGAATATTTCCCATCGCCTTCATGCTAAAATTCTAATGAATACAAAGTTGTGGCCATATTGTAGAAACCAAATACTGAGCAACAATGTTTTCATCTTGATGATTTTTACAAGGATTTGCAAATGATGAAGCAACATGTTTTGGGTTTCGGGAAGGACTTTTTCTTTAAACCTGAGTCTGTCCCTTCTAATTCTAGAGGAAATCATGGGGTCCTTTTGGGATATCTCATATATCCTTAGTCTTCACGAAGTAGTGGTCATGTTGATGAGGAAGAATATGAACCATCATGTATGCACAATAGTCCTATTTAGAGATGAATCGATGGAGCCTGTGGTTGTTCTTTCCAGTAGGATTTCCTCCCTCCCACCCATGTTTATGAGTTTCATTTCATGATTGACTATATGTTTATTTATGCTCATCATTATTTTGTTCTCAACTTATCTTTTTTATATTAAATGACTAAGCACAAGGGGATATTCCTTGATGAAATGATGAATATATGGTAGCACTAGTTGTACGACTTCACCTGACATGTCATGACCTTACCTTCAGGGCCACGGGGCCCCAAGTAAGTATGTATGCCATCTTTATTTCTTTCATTTTCATACTTATTTCTCATGGTAGTTTAGATGCATTTCATTTATGATTTCATTTTTATCTACTTTCATTATTGATTTACATCTTTTGTTTTCATCATGTTTTATGAAAAAGGTACAAAATTTTCTTTTTTCTAGAACTAGTTGTCAATTTTGAAGTTTTGGATTTTTATTATATGAATGAAGGGTGTGTGAGACACCCTATATTTTATAGTTTGTTTCTTAAGTGTGTGTGTAGGCATAGTCTAACCAGGATATGTTGAGGTTCTCATGCACTCTACGACGAGTACATGTCCCCAAGTGGGAGACAAATGTTATCCCCCATTTCTAGGGATAACTAAGGAGCTGATGTCTCGAGGCCCTAAAGTTGCAGACATGGAGTACCGAGATATGGATTGACTGACAGTTTCCACATACACAGATGAATACCTGCTTCACCACCATACTTCTTCAATTCATCATGATGGCATTCACCACATCGACTCACTTCTAGAAGATAGTGGGTATTTCTCCATGAGTACAAGTCAAGTATTGTGGTAAGTGTCACTTTAGTACTTGAGGAATTTGAATATGTTGCATTAAAACTTCTCTTGATTATAGAATGTTTTCTAGGAAATTATGCTCTTTGCCCTATTTCATCTTGGTGGTTGAAATTGTGTCCTAGTAAGTTGTTACCCTCGGGGAAAGGTTTTCTACTGGGAGGTCTCCTTGATGAGTCGTCATACCATTCCCAATCATAATTAACACTTTCCACACTTCATCCTTTTCTTCCCCTCATCTTTTGGTATCTTCGGGTGTACTGACCCAAGAAGGGATTGTACCTCATTTCATGGGAGGAAGAGGTTGAAGGTCTAGAGGGAAATCTAGTTGGAAAAAGACAAAAGACAAAACATAACCTTCTAGATGCTCTCCCAAAGAGGTCTTGAGAACAATGGAATTTTCCCCTTAAAATAATTTGAATACCTGCAAAAACAAACTCACATTATATAGGTGTCCCGCTTGTTGAGGTGTGTACACTTATGTGGTGTCCCATTCTTTCCATGCATATGGAACTATGTGTACATATAACTTCAAGTGACATTGAGATACTCTTTTATTTCCATGTCTTATATTACCCAATTGATTTGAACTTTAATTAATTACTGACAATAAATGGGCTTGGAAAAAAGTTGCATTGAAAACGAATGTGCAACACACCCTCTACAAAGGCACCCATAAATGAGACACTATGAACCCTTGCATGTCATGAAACCCATGCCCAAAATTGTTTCCCCCATCCACTTCATTTTTTCCACATGTATTAGGGAGGGTTCCACTTAGGAAACATTCCTTGACTTGAGGAATGAATCACCCAATAGGTCACCTTGTCAACCCTCCCATACGTAAACTTGGAAAATTGCATAGGGTCTTTGAGCACTTGTTTAGTTTGATGAGGTAGTTTTTTATGTTCATGCTTGGATGGATCTTATGTTAATGTGATTTTACTTTCCATGATGCTTTTACTTGATATCATTGGAGGGATCACTTGTTTGTCTTTGCAGGACCTTGTTGATGGAAATTTTGGAGGAACAAGCCCATCTTGGGCCTTCACCGAGGCAAGAATCCCACAGGTCGGATGCCATGGTACACACACCGGATGATGATTGTAGCCTTTGGAGGCCTGAGAGACACCTTATAGTACATCTCCTATCCTGTCAACACCCCAACTATTTTCCTTTGGAGGATAGAGCACTACATTTTGAGGCTTGATGTTTTGTTGGGGCTAGGGTTTTTTGGTGGTGGTGTTGAGTTGATGGACACTTGACATGTTTTGATGGAATACACCTTCCGTTGAGGAGGATATTATTTAATTGAAGAAACATGTATTTTGGAGGCTTGGCACTACCTTATCCAACTCCAACAACTTCCTACATGTGCCAAAAGGTCACCCATCAAGGGGATGACGTCATGTTTTAGGGTTTATCTTATGGGAAAAGTAAAGTAGGTTGGTCTCCTTAATTTGTATTTTAACCTAATTTATAGTGAAAAAACTCTTTTTAGTGATCTTGTATAAATAGAGATCAAGGACATTTCATTTTTACATAGCTCTCCCATTGTGAGAAGGATACTTGACTGGAATTTGCACCCTCTTTAGGAAATTTGGATATCTCTTTCTTGTGAAAATATATTTTGGTGATTTCTATTGGTATGTTTTGGTTATAAGGTGGTGTGCACCTCTTGGAGGCTTCTTATCTTGCTTATGGATGGATATGGTTTGGTAAACTAGGGTTTGATCTTGCATCTTGTGGAATTGGTAAGGAAAATTTTGTATTAATTGGTATTTTATTCTTGTTCCATGCTATTAGTGTTTTAAACCCTAGGAGGAGTATAATTTCATACATCCTCCACCAATATTTATCTCATTTATTTGTTGATAAGTCATTTTGGCAAGGTTGCTAGGAGGAGAACAAGGGTGTACACCCTCCTTGATTTACCTTAGTTAGATTTGTATGCCCTAGGGAGTAAAAGGGATTACACCCCTAGGGATATTGTGGGTCTAACTCTCACATCCAATAATCCATTTACCCAATATATTAAAGTAAATAATCTAAAATTTTCATTGGATAAATAACTTGCTTGCACTGGGTAACGTGATTTTAAGAGATTTTTAAATTGTTGGAAGTGGAATCAATTATATGCTCTACTAGCTTGCTTAAGCCACTAGGACGTCCTATTTGGACAAGGATATCTTATTGTTGTTATAAAATTAAAGGTACATCCATTAGGGGTGAAACAAATTGCTCTCAAAATTTTACATTTTGTCTCTTTACAACCGTCAAAATTTTCTAGAAAGCTGGCATAAAAATCTACTTGTCATTTAGCATATTTTGGGTGGTTTACTTGTAATTTTTGGTGGTTAGAATTTTCTGCTGTAGAAATATTTTTATACAACCATAATTATTTTACAATATATCCTCAATAACATATTTAAATAACCCTATATTGTTTCTAAAGTCTTTCTCTATCTTACTTGAGTTATACTAGTCATTACTAACTTATCTCTTACACCTTTAACTAGACTTTTAGTGACTTATTTAGCATCTTTGATTATCATTTAGTTGTTGATTTTTATCATTGTTTACTATTTGTATACAGGACAACAAGATTCACTTGCTTGTCCATTGGATATCTTGGCTTTTATATTTGTCTTTTCTTGTTTATTGAGAAGGTACAATTATCTTCCACAAGTACTCAAGCACTTGGAAACCATTGAATATCTCCAAGATTCGTTCTCAAGCCACATTCCACTTAGTATTTTGAATTATAGGGGAATCATTTTCCATAAACTCACTTTCCATCTCATTTCCCTCTAGGGTCACCCGAGATTCCCCCCTTGTGTAGGATTTCTCCTCTACTAAAGTGAGGGGAGGGTTTATGTAAGGTGACAGTTGGTAGACTCTCCCATAGTTCTCTCCATATTTTGAATTGGGTTGGGATTTTCCCAACCTACAATATGTGCGATGACATTGAGCATGGAGAAAAACTCCAATATAGAGAAGTTATGCAATAAATACTTAAATAATAGGAGAACCTCCTCCAAATAACCAAATACATTCATACATCCCAATTCACATGTCTACAATAATAAATACATGATCTCTTTATACACCTATTCACACCTACACATGGGGCCCCTTTACTATTATACCGACCCTATTACATATATATTTACACATTACATGTACCTTTAGGCCCATATATGCCCCCCTTGGGTTCATATCAAATACATGTATCCCTATATATGCTCCCCTTAGGTCATAACATAGTACCCTCCTTAAAAAATCTTTGTCATCAAAGATTTACAATTAAAGTATTCATATGTCATGAAACTAAGTAATATGATTTTCTTATGTTCCTACTTTCCTCTTTCCATTGATGATGATCCATGCATCCAAACTAAATTATTTTCAGTTGTAATCATTGGTGGTTGGTTATTACATAATTTGTTTCCTTGTATTCCTTGTATTGTTCTTGAATCTTTTCCAATTTGTAGTAGATGTTGGTCTATGATAATATCTTGTTTAATAATGGTTTTTTGATGCCATATTCCATAAATATTGATGATTATTGCATATTGTTCCTTGATAATGTTGATATTGATCTTCTTGTCTTCCTTGAAATCTTTCTTAATAATGAGGGTGTTGATATGGTTTCACATTTGAGGGGTTTTGTTCATTCTACACATGCATTTCATATATATTATTTTCATAGACAATGGAATCCTATATCATACTTCATTGGTATTTTATTACTCTATATTTGGAGATCATACCATCATATTTGGCATGTACATCCTTTAGATGAAGTTCAACTTCTTCAAGAATCTTCTAGTGACCTTCTTGAATCTTATCTTCTTTCTCCTTTTGAAGTTGCAATGTGACCCCATCTATCAAATTTTAACGCCCTTCTTCAATTATTGATTGAATTTCTAATTTTACCTCATCGGTATTTAGGGATTCCTCAACCTTATTGCAAATTACCTCTTCAAGTCTTTTGGTAGATTCTTCATCCAAGATCTTCAATTATTCTTGATTTTGATAATTCTTCTTTTCTTCTTTCAATCTCTTAACCTCATCCAATATTTTTTGATTATGGTTTCATAATCTACACATCTCTTCATCTTTCTTTTTCAAATATTCCCTTGATTCATCCTTCTCTCACTTCCCATTTCTACTCTTTCCCTGTTTTAATTTTTTAACCTCGTTCATGAGTGTTTCATTAAGGTCTCCAATCTTAGATAACTCATAACCATTCTTCTTGATCTCTTATTTTTATTTTTTTAACTCTTCTTGAATTGTATACATATCCTCCCTTTTTGTATCCTTCATCCATTTATTTGAGAAGATTTTTTCAAAATTTTCCCATGTGGTGGAGAGTCTAGTACCTTTATCAAGGCTATCCCACCACTTAAAAGTTTCACCACTCAATTACAATCCTACTGCAAAAGGTCTCAAATTGCATTTCTTTATCATCCTCAATCATTCCATAGGATTGATTTCATCTTTATCTTCATCTCCATAAAAATTATGTATTGCCATTGATTATTGATCGAGGTATAACACCAACCCTCAACTTACAAACTTAATATGTTAATGATAACAATACAAAATAGTTATAATCATTATTCCAATATAATATTGTATGTTTTTTTATTTCCAATGGATTTTGAATAAGCTCAACTGGACATTCCAATAAAAAATTATGATAGTTTTAAGTGAACATACCTTTGAAACCTTGATTTGGAGTCTGTCGTTATGACTGACCTTCATTCTGATGTATTTTTGAAATTTCAGCCATTGTAAGTCTAAAAGTTTTGTCTGTAGTACTATGATATGTCCTCTTTGCAATACCCCAAGTTCGACCAAAATTTTAAGTTCCAAATGAAAGTTATGATAACCTTCCCAAAACTTGCTGATTTTTGGACTATTCTAGAGAGAGAACTTGTACAGAATGAAACACATCCAATATTTGGTAAAGGATTCTAAAATTTGCACCCAAAATACTATGGACTGTCATTTTCCAATGCAACTAGTCTAATAGAATTTGGAACATCTATGAAAAATATATGACTATTTTACCCGAAGCACTTGTTTGGGACTAGTTATAGGACTAGTCAAAAACCCTATCTTCAATACGATGTATCTTTAAAAGTAAAAATACCAGAGGATTAAATTCATACCATTGGTATCCTAATATATCTTCTAAAATTCCCCCAAGTTTCTCTATATGAAGTGGCCCAATAAAAATGTTACAGTTAAAATGACAAGATGACTTTCTTGAAGAACAAAAACCCTAGGATCGATGCTCATATACCAATTGCTTAAATTCTCATAAGAGAACATAAGTACACACCATGTGAAAAAATGTGAGCATGAAGAAAAACTCCAAGATAGATAAGTTACACAACAACTCCTAAAAGAATAGAAGAACCTCCTCCAAACAACCAAATACTTTCATACATCCCAATTCACATGTCTACAATAATGAATACATGATCTCTATATATACTTATTCACACCTACACATGAGGCTCCTTTACTTTTAGGTCGAGCCTATTAC
>CBVK0101993508.1:0-11424 GCA_900067695.1 Picea abies | reverse complement strand
AATTTGTTACAACTTTAATCATATTGAACATCTATCAAGAGATTGCCCAAATCCTTGCACAACGTGCATGTATTGCAGAGCCTTGGATCATGTGATACAAGACTATTCTCAAATGATAGCGAGCTGGCAGGTGAGAGGGAATCATAACCAACATCATATTCAAAACCAGAACCTGTAGATGATAGCCACTGAAGAACGTGATGATCAACCAAGAGTAGCAGTTGTTACGCATGGTGGAACGAAAACTGAACCAGATGCAACGAAGAAAGGAAAGGGAGTGGAATAATGGATAAGGAAAGAAGTTGAACCCATTTCAACATTTAATCCATAGAAAGAAAAGGAAACTTATTAGCAAGTGAGGAAGGAGATACTAGGACCAGACTGGATAGCCTCAACGTCAAAAACACCTCTAGTATATGATATGCCATCGGTTTATGATAACACTATTCCAGAGAGGCCAATCAAGAAGGTAAAACCTTTGAAAGACTTTCTAAAAATCTATTTAGAATTGATGTAGGATGATACATCACTAAATACACCGTGTGGGATGATTGATCAGTGTACACAAGATAGAGAAGTACCTATGACATAGAAATCAGTGAACCAAGTCTTTCCAAGAAGAAGATAAACAGAGAGTTCATACTAAGTGAGTCGATAGGAGAATATGACTTGGATAATGTAATCTTGGAATTAGGATCAGATGTAAGTGTTCTTCCAAGACAGATGTGGGAGATGATGGGAAAATGAAGCTAGTTTGGTCCACTGGCTAGTTGAGGTTGGCTAACCAACACATATAATACCAATAGAGAGACTCATAGGAGTACATGTGAACATATATAGAGTGCAGAGTGTATTTTAATTTGAATTCATCGAGATTATGGATAAAAATCAACCCTGCCTATCTTTTCTTGGACTGGATTAGGATTTCAAAAATCAGGTGATCATCAACCTGAATAAACATAAATGATTTTTGAAGGAGGAGGATTAAACGTTAGTATGCCATTATATCTAATGGAAGAAAGAAGATATGTGGATCCTACAAGAAAGGAAATTGATAACTTCTATAACATGAAAAAACACATGGATGACTGTGTCAACCCCACTATCGATTATGCTCTTAGTTGGAGAAGCATAAGCTATTGTGCATTTGAATTGGAGGAAGGACTTGAACACTTGCAACACCAGTTTCATGAAGTGTTGACTAGAAGGTGTGCACACATTGCTCTCTCATTACACTATATTGGAACAGAGGTACGAGATGCACCAACATTCAAAGGATTAACTGAGGTAATATATTTTGTCAATGAATTCAATTTGCAGATACTCGAAAAACAAAGGTTATTAGCATTATATGTTTTACTGAGAGAGACCCCAACAAGATGGTGGGAAACTCATAAGGAAGGGATATAGGATTGGAAACATTGCAAAAGGATGATGCAGATCAAGTTTGGAACAGAGAATATTATTCCTAAGTATACAGGCATGAGCGATCCAAAGGATCATGTGGCACAATGTATTACAAATTGGAGGCAAGTGTCGAAGAAGGAATGGACACACAAGTTCATACATAAGCTGGAGATAGTTCCCAAGAACTGGTATTTAGAGCTAGAAGTGCGCATAGGAATGGTGGACTGGGAGGAGCTCATCTGAAGCTTTAAGGTAACATTTAATTTTGAAGTTGAGTTACCTTTAGTATATTTAGTATTACAAGTCATTAGAGGTAAAATGTTTATGGAAGAAGGACAAGTAGGAATAGTACCTTCATGTAGTGCATATAGAGAGTCGACGACAACTCATGAATTGTTGGAATGTTATAACATTACCGAGGATGAAAAAAAATAAAAATACCCAATACATGTACAAGAATCATAGAATGAAGGGGAGCACAACATAGTAGGTCCAATACTTGAATCTGATGCATACCTGAAGCCCTTAAGAGTGAGAAAAGTGAACATTGACACGAAGGAGAAACCAAAATTTGCAAACATTAGTGATTATTGGAACAATGAGACTGTGGAAAATATCACAGACCTATTGCACAAGTACCAAGATATTTTCCAAACCACATTTTCAGAGATGAAGGGAATAGTTGTAGAATTGGGCGAGATGAATATCCCACTGAAACTAGATGTTAATCTAGTAAGACATAGGTCTTACAAATTAAATCCAAATTTCAAGGAAAAAGTGAAAGAACAACTTGACAGGATGATAGAAGTTGGTATAATTGAACCCATCAAAAAATATGAATGGATAATTCTGATTCTAGTTCAATATAAGAAAACAAGGGGTATTAGAATTTGTGTAAACCTAAGGAAGTTGAATGATTCCTAGTTGCATGACCTGTTCCCGACCCCCTTTACAGATAAAGTATTGGAAAACGTAGGAGGGAAGGAGGCCTACTTATTCACGGATGGATTTTCAGGATACCATCTGATAAAGATTGCGCTAGAAGACAGACACAAGACAACATTATTGATGGAATGGGGAAGCTACCAGTACACAATGATGTCATTTGGGTTAAGTAATGCACTTGTTGTGTTTTCAAGAGTAGTTTCTGCAGCCTTTAAGGACTTTATACATCAGTTTATTGAATTATACCTAGATGATTGGATTGTATTTATCCTATTGAAATATCACATATAAAATCTTAGGTTAATGCTTGATAGATGTAGAGGATATCAGATTTCATTAAATTTGAAGAAATTTATTTTTTGCGCATCGTTTGGAATTTTTGGCACAGGGGAAGACCCGAGGTTCAAATCTAACAGTGCACCAACAAGCCCTAACTACTAGCCCTTTTGGAAACACCTGTGAAGTAGATGCAGTCTCACCCAAAGTAGCAAGAGGGGGTTGTAGGACACAGATGTCTACAACCAGAGGAAATGCAGAGTGGATCCAAAACAATAGCAACACAACAACTAGATATTATTTACCAAATTAACCCTACTCCCCATAGTTATATCTCAAATCTTACATAATGATGCAATAACAGAATAACAAAAGGTAAAATCACACAACATCAATCACATATAACAATAAGATATATGTGGTTCACCCTCTCCCTAGGGCTACATCCACAAAACTGTTTTTCTTGATATTATATGAAAACATACAGTTCTATCTGTGCTCTTATCTTGCATCTCTCTCTCTCTCTCTCTCTCTCTCTCTCTCTCTCTCTCTCTCTCTCTCTCTCTCTCTCTCTCTCTCTCTCTCTCTCCCCTCCCTGTGCACCTAGTTGTAGGGTTGATCTCTCCACCCAGCTGAAGATCTTACAATACTAGAGTGCTCACACACAACACTTCTCTCTCACAAAAAAATAATCACTCAACCACAACACCAACAACGAGCTCAAAACCAACCCTTCCTCACCCCTCCTGATCTTTATTTATACATTACAATGACTCTCAGACAACCTTAGGCCAAAATCTAAGTGTCAAAACCCTAAATACCCAAAACCTAGGTGTATAAAACCCTAGGTCCACTTTGACCCACATTTTTTGGGCTTCGCCAACTTGTCTTTCCTTCTTTCCCGTGAGGTGATCCAAAGCATCTATTGGTGGATTTTTCCACTTACTGAGTTGTCCATGATCCATCTTCCTTGCTGATCTATTCTCCTCGATCTTCTGAGTTGTCCATGATCCATCTTCCTTGCTGATCTATTCTCCTCGATCTTCTCTTCCAACGACTCATTTTCCCTTACTTCGCTCCCTCTTTTCTGCTTCTTTGACCACTTCAACTCATTCTTAGTCAATGTGCCTTCCACACAGTTTAGACTTCATCTTTTTTCTTCCTTTTTCTTTGATTTATTTCTTAATCCATAACCAAGGGCCAAAAAGCGCCCAACATTCACCTGTGACTCGTCCCAAGTCACTGTAGGACTGGACCTTTCTGTGTCAGTTTGACGTGCTTTCTTCTTTGTCCCTCCCTTATGTGAAGATTGTGTTTTCTGTGTCCGGTACCTAGTTTCAACTGCACCTGGTACCTAGACCCTTCTCCTTATGCTTTTACTGAGAGCTATGAGAAAGTTGGTTGTCATAGTACAACTTCAACTGGCTCCCATTCACCAAACCTTCCTTCCATCCTCCATTCAAAGTATTCAACTGTGCAGCTCCTCCTTCAGTAACGTAGAAAACCTCATATGGCCCAAGCCAATGTGTCTTGAACTTCCCTAGATTCTTCATGAGCTTGTTGTCTTATACTAATACCAAATCTCCTTGCTTAAAGGATTTATTCTTGATATGTCTGTCGTGATAGACCTTTTCTCTTTTCGTATGTACCTGCTGATGGAATCCTGCAATAAACCTGTCTTCCTCCAGTTTGACCAACTGCGCGAGCCTCTCTTGAACAACATCAGTGTCATCCATGTGTGTGAATGTTGCAATTATTAAGCTAGGAAACAAATATTCCATAGGTACAAATGATTCTAGACCATAGACCAACTTAAAGGGAGTCTACATTGTCAGCTTCTTGCAAGTGGTTCTATAGGCCCATAATACTGTTGGTACCCACAAATCCCAATCATCTCTGTTCACATTGCGAATATTCGTCAGCGCTGTCTCCAAGATTTTATTGAAATCTTCAATTGTATCGTTCACTTATGGATGGTAGGGTGTGGTCTTCTGATGGTGGACTGCAAATTCTTGAGTCAAAGATTCAATAGTATTATTAATAAAATGTGTGCCTTGATCACTCATCAGGGTCTTTAGGCATCCAAACCTGGTTATGATATCATCAAATATGAATCACGTGGCTATAGTTGCACTACCGTCCTTAAAAACTCTTGCTTCTACCCATCTGGTCAAGTACTCTGTCGTAGTGATGATGTATCTTTCTCCTGTGTGCTTCCCTGGTGGGTTGATAGGTCCCACAAAATCAATTGCCCATTTCTCAAATGCCTGTAAGGTTAGCTGAGGTGCTAAAGGCATCTCATCTCTCTTGGAAGGTTTCCCAACTCTTTGGCATACATCATAGGCTTTGTAGTATTCCTTCACATCTTTGTGTATAGTGGGTCACCAGAGGCCATCTCTAAGAACCTTTTTCATTGTTTCTTTTCTTGCATAATGTCCTCCTGCGATGCCTTCATGTGCTTCTTCTAGAATCAATGTCTCTCTGCCTCCATGACACATCTCCTCAAGATCTCATCAGGTCCCATCTTATATAGCTGTCCATTTATAAGTGAAAAATATGCAACACGAACTACCAACTATTTCTTCTGAATGACTGTATATTCGTGAGATGTTGTTGGCCCTTGTGTATGGAATCAAGCGAAAATCAAGGAAGAAGAGGTAAAATGCAAACTCCGCGGGAGACATAGTGACTGTTACTAGGTCGAAGTCAGCAAAATAGCAGAAAGGAAGGAGCAAATCCAAAGAAAGCTAGTCGTTGGATGAGGAGATCATGGATGACAAAGAAGCAAGGTATATGGATCGAGGACAAATCAGATAGTGGGAAAGGCCACCATTAGCACCGAGCAGGAAGAAAG
Organism: Picea abies; assembly: GCA_900067695.1. Lineage (NCBI taxonomy): Eukaryota > Viridiplantae > Streptophyta > Pinopsida > Pinales > Pinaceae > Picea > Picea abies. The sequence continues at coordinate 5,942 of CBVK0101993508.1, read as the reverse complement.
GAGAGATAGGTTGGTGAAGCCCGAGAAAAGAGGGTTAAGTAGACCTAGGGTTTTGGTATTTAGGGTTTTGGCACCTATGTTTTGGCCTAAGGCTATTGGTGAGGAATTGAAATGTATAAATCAAGGTCAAGAGGACCTGGGTCGGGTTGGTAGAAGTCGGTATTGTTGTTGATCATTGTTATTGATTGTTGTTTATTGATAGAGTATTGTATTGAGAGTGAGAGAAGTGTTGGGAGTAAGAACCTTCTGGCATTGTAATATCTTCAACTAGGTGCGAAGATCAAGTCCTGCAGCTGGGTGCACAGGAGGGGGAGAGAAAGATAGAATAAGAAGAGGATCTGCTAGCAGAGAGCACAAACAAGAATTGTAAGATTTACTGTAATATATCATAAGCACAGTTCTGTGGATGTATCCCTAGGGAGAGGGTGAACCACGTATACCTGGTGTTATGTGTGTATGATTGATGCTTTATCTTTGTCTTTGATATACTATTAGTGCATTATTGCAATAGATCAGATCTATAGAATGTGGAGTAGATTTTAGTGATAAGTGAGCTAGTTATACTGTGTTGTATTGTGTCAAGATCCACTTGATATTCCCCTGGTTGTAGACATCTCTTTCATGCAACCCCCCCATAGCTACTTCAGGTGAGACTACATCTGCTTCACAGGTGTTGCCAAAAGGGTCAGTAGTTAGGGCTTGTTGGTGCGCTCTTGGAGTGAACATTGGGTCTTCCCCTGTGCCAACAAATGGTTCCATTGTCAGGACAAGAATCTTCATAGGTAATGTCACGGTGGTTCCCATCGATGACAGAGATTCAAAAGTGGATAGAATATCAATAGAGGGACTTCGTTGAAGCCCAAAATAAGAACCCTAAGCTGAGTACTAAAGATTGGCTACAAAGATACATTTTCACCGACATCCACGAGATCTTCTTTTACCATCTACCATCAGAAGAGCACACCTTATCATCCTCAGAAAAATGGAAAAGTCGAAGCATTCAACAAAATCTTGGAGACAACACTGATGAAGATTTGTAATGCGAACGGGGCTGACTAGGATTTAAGAGTACTTGCAGTACTTTGGGCCTATCGAACCACTTGTAAGAAATTAACAATGCAAACTCCTTTCAAGCTAGTTTATGGTATCGAAGCTGTTGTCCCGATGGAATACTTGGTACCAAGCTTAAGAATTGTTGCATTTATAGACATGGATGATACTGGTGTTGTTCAGGAGAGGCTTGCACAGTTGGTTGAACTGGAAGAAGACAGATTTATTGCAGGATTTCATTAGCAGGTTCAGAGGGACAGAGAGAAGGCCTACCATGACATGCACATCAAGAAGAAGGCATTCAAGCAAGGTGATTTAGTATTGATATATGATAGCAAGTTTATAAGACACCCAGGGAATTTCAGAATGCATTCGCTAGGACCATATGAGATCGTCTATGCTACAGACGGAGGGGCTGTGCAACTGAAAACATTGAAGGGAGAATGGAAGGAAGGATTGGTGAATGGGAGTAAGGTGAAGTTGTACTATGACAACCAGCTACCCCACAGCTCTCAGTAAAAACAAGAGGAAAAGGGTCTAGGTATCAGGTGCAGTTGAAACTGGGTACCAGACACAGAAAAGATAGTCTGCACAGGGAGTGCAGTTGAAACTGGGTACCAGACACAGAAAAGATAGTCTGCACAGGGATGGAGAGGAGGCATAAAGTAGAAAGTAAAGACAGGACTGTGTAGTCCAAAGTCGAAGTAAAACAGAAGGATCAGATCTGAAGTGCCTCAGGACGAGTCACATGTGAGTGTTGGGGGCTTGTTGGCCCTTGGGTATGGAATCAAGCGAAGATCAAGGATGAAGAGTTAAAATGCGAACTTCGCAGGAGACACAGTGACTGTTACTGGGTCGAAGTAAGCAAAAGAGTAGAAAAGAAGGAGCGAAGCCCAAGAAAGCTAGCTATTGGATGAAGAGATCAGGGATGACAGATAAGCAAGGTATATGGATCAAGGACAACTCAGATAGGGGGAAAATCCACCGTTAGTACCGAACATGAATAAAGGAGAGACATGCTAGCAAAGCCCGGGAAAAGAGGGTCAAGTTGACCTAGGGTTTTAGACACTTAGGGTTTGTATATCTAGGGTTTTGACACCAAGGTCTCGACCTAAGGTTGTCGGTGAGGAACTATATTGTATAAATAGAGGTCGAGAGGACCTAGATCGGGTCGATACTATTGTTGAGCATTGTTATTGATTGTTGTTCATTGAGAGACTATTGTATTGTGAGTGAGAGAAGTGTTGAGAGTAAGATCCTTCTGGCATTGTAAGGTCTTCAGTTAGGTGTGAAGATCAAGTCCTGCAGTTGGGTGCACAGGAGGGGGAGAGAAAGAGAGAAGAAGAAGAAGATCTTCTAGCAGAGAGCATAGACAAGAACTGTAAGATTTACCTTAATATATCATAAGAACAGTTATGTGGACGTATCCCTAGGGAGAGGGTGAACCACGTATATCTGGTGTTATGTGTGTATGATTGATGCTTTATCTTTGTCTTTGATATATTGTTATTGCATTATTGTATTAGATCATATCTATAGAATGTGGAGTAGATTTTAGTGATAGTGAGATAGGTATACTGCGTTGTATGGTGTTAAGATCCACTTGATATTCCCCTGGTTGTAGACATATCTGTCCTGCAACCCCCCAATAGCTACTTCGAGTGAGACTGCATCTGCTTCGCAGGTGTTGTCGAAAGGGCCAGTAGTTAGGACTTGTTGGTGCATTCTTGGAGTGAACCTTGGGTCTGCCCCTGTGCCAAAAAATGGTTTTGTTGCCAGGATGGGAATCTTCGTGAGGGAATTTCAAGGTGGTTCCCATCGAAGAAAAATATTCAAAAGTGGATAGAAGATAAAGAGAGGGATTTCGCTGAAGCCCAAAACAAGAACCCTAAGCTAAGTACTAAAGATTAGCTACAAAGATACATTTTCACCGACATCCATGAGATCTTCTTTGGAGGAATCCATCAAGAGTTGTTTGAGTGGTTGGATAGGTTAGTTGATACCCAGTTCAAGATCATATCTAGACCCCCTGTGGTTTGGACATCGGCGTTGATCCAGAAGGTTAAAAGAGTCGACAACATTGTATCCAAAGCAGTAGATCATTGATTTAATAGTACCATTGGAGGGTATATCACCGAATTTGTTGTTGACAGAGTAGAATAGTATAGCCAAGTCGAGAGATACTTTTTCAAAGGACCCAGAGGAAATTTTTTGCATTTTCTGAAGTTAAGAATCAAGATGCTATTGCATGAAAACCACATCTTGAAGATACAGTAGACTGGATTGATCTGAAAAGGATTATGTTTAGAAATTCAAACAGCAACAGCAACACAGAGGTGGGACATACATGCAGTGGAAGAGTATTTCAAGGGGTTCACCTTGAGAACCTCTTTAAGAAAAACTATAGAAAAGAGGGTTTCTACAACGGAGAACGGGCAGATCTAACAGACGAAGAAAGTCCAGAACCCTCTAGGCCAGACGAAGGAGAAAATGAAGAACTTCGCCAGGATGAGACAGAAAACTCAGGAACTGCACAGACTACTGAAGTAAGTATCATTAACCCTCATGTTGTTTCAACAGCACTAGGCAATTAGAGTCATCAGAGTCCTCAGAGTGTTACTACTAGCAGTTTAGCATCTACTCAGACAGGAAACCCAGGTAGCTCTATGGCGAATGAGATGAGGTTCCCTATCTTTAGAGGGGATGGATCTGAAGACCCAGATGAACATTGGTTCCTGTGTGAAGCTGTGTAGAATATTAATAATGTCATTGATGAGGCCATCAAAAAAACCCAGTTCAACACTACTCTTAGAGATCGCGCACTGAGCTGGTACATGAAGCTTTTCCAAGGACTTGCACAACCCCAACCATTGAATGAGATCAAGAACATGTTGATTGTAGAACTCAAGAAACCCAAATCGGAGTCACAATGTATTACAGAGCTGGAGGACATCAAATAGAAGGTTTTCGAACCTGTCTGGGAATTCGATCATAGATTCAAGACCTTAACAGGTCGATTAACTTTTAAGATCCCAGATGAATAGAAAAAAGAATGGTTCATCATTGCGTTGTTACCACACATCAGAGTTCCTATGATGCAATAGAAAATTTCTTCATAGTCTGAGGCATTGGAGATCGCCATGAAGCTTGAATCAACCCCTATGGGAGAATCTAGCTCAGGTATGAGCCAGATCTTGAGCCAACTAACCAGTTTGTCTTTACAGGTCGAATACATAAAAAAAGATAAGGGAAAGGACAAAAGAGAAGACATATGGTGCATTAGATGCAGATCAGAGGGCCATGATAAGGAACACTACCCTGCATTTCATGAATATTTGGCCTTAGGATCTCTGAGCTCTTTGAATCAAATCAAATTACCCTAGTGTGAAGTATGCAAAAATTGACATCGCCCCAGTGAGTGCTACTATATGAAAAAGTATGTTCATACACCCACAAAATTGTATAGCACATTCTGTAAGTCAGTAGGGCATGATGACAGAGATTGTAGGGCCTTTGACCTTATGCATGAAAGATCAAGAGACATATACAAGATCCAAGGTGAAGTGCATCAAGAAGGAAACAATGCATAATATAACTCCCCAGGAAGAGGAAATCTCAATGCTTGTGAAAGATACAGAGGACAGGGATGAGGAGGAGGAATGGGTCAAGGATGAGGACAAATAATTTGTTATAACTGCACGCAACCAAGACATCTAGCAAGGGATTGTCAGAACCCTTGCACCACCTGCAGTTATTGCAACTCTTTTGAGCATATCATTGAGGATTGCCCTATACTATTAGCTAAGCTTCAGGAAAGACGAGGACCTCAGCAAAACCCACAAGTGCAACTAATATATGATGAAACTTGCGGAGAAGAACCTAGAGTTGTTGTTATTACTCAAGGAGGCGTTGTTACAGGAGAAGATAGAGTGACACAGGGAGAGACTACAGAAGACTTAGGAGTCAGAAAAGCTATGGAGAAGACTCAAAATTTTGATTACAAGAAAGAAATATGAACATTTGAAGATGCAAGGAAAGAATTCAGAAGAGATCAAGGCTCATCATCAAGAACATGGCCAGAAGTAAGATAATATGGAATTCCACCGGTATTAGATCAGTCTAGTTTGCCGAGAGAGGGAAAAGAGGTAAGAAAGCTCATGGAATTTCTATATACTTGTATTAAGCTAATCTAGGATGAAAATGTTGTAAGGGAACTTCAAAATTTAATCAAGCAATATGAGCTAGGAAAGATAGACCACTTACTGAATAGGGAAGTACACCAAATTGGGAAAAGGAGAAGGACAAACAAAGAATTACACTTGAATGCTCAGGTAGGAGAGTATGACATAGACTATGTGGTCCTGGACTTAGGGTCAAAGGTTAATGTCATGACAAAGAAAACTTGGGCACTGATGGGAAAACTGAAGTTATTTTATTCCCCTATAAGGCTTAGGATGGCTAATCAGCAAGTTGTTAGCCCATTTGGATGACTGGATCATGTCCCTGTGGACATCAATGGAGTAAGGACCTTTGCAGATTTTGAGGTCATTGAAATTGTTGATGACAGATGCCCTTACCCGACATTGTTAGGAATTGATTAGGCCTTCAACAACTCTACTGTTGTTGATTTGAAGAAGAGATGTATGACATTTGAAAGAGACGGCCTTAGGGTCATTGCACCTTTAGATCCAGATGAAGATCAGAGATACACATAACCCATCAGAGAAGAAGACCACTCATATGAATTGGAGAATATCTACAAACTGATAGCCAGATAACATGATTACATTAATCCTATGACTGATGGGAATCTCAGCTGGCGAATTGATAGTGTGTGCTCATCAGACTCAAAAGAAGCACTGGAAAATTGGCAAAATTAGATGTATGAAGTA
>CBVK0101993491.1:0-25520 GCA_900067695.1 Picea abies | reverse complement strand
CCACAGGTTAATTCTGCTCCTCGCAGCCTCTAGGCCTAGTCACTGTTCTCTTTACGACAGAAGAATAGAAAATTGGGTTTCAGGGTTTTCAAACTCCCGATGTCATGACCCTTTGGCTCCTGATCTCCCGATCTCTATTTTCCCGATATACTATAATCTCCGATCAGCCCCTGGGCTAGGCTCGTGGTCTACACGACCTCTTTTCACATGACCTCCATCTTATCACCTTTCAGGATTTCGAAGTTTTTGATGTCGAGATGTAGGCAACCTCTCGTCCTCCAGATTCCCGACTCTCCGAATCTCGATGTGACATCACTAGGATGCCCTTCCACTGTAAAACCACCATGAACGACTGTGATCGGTCACTAAGATCAATGGCTCCAGATCTCCCTCGGGGTTTCGCGACTTCAATTGCCAAAGTTCTTTTACCTCCGCTTTCCCCGATCTCTCGAAAGCTGATTCCCGATATAACTCCTCTTAGAGACATTCTCTGAAAGTCACGATTGTTGCCACGCATCCTCAAAGATGGATGGTTCTCGTATGCTTCGGGGTTTTCACCTTGGAAATTCCCGATTCCCCTGTTACGACGAGACGACATCAGCTGGGCCCCACACATAACTTACCTCTTCATCGGGATTTCGGACTTCACGATTCTGAATTGCAAGAATATCCTGTCCTCATGACCTCTAAAACGTCGAACCTCTACTTCTTCAGATCTTTCGACACGCATCCCAAATGATGGATGGTTTAGATCGAACCTCAGACTTCATCAAACGCAATGTCAAACCACTCACTTATATGAGCCCTGATGACCGAAGCCCCGATGTCTCAATATCTCGATGCCTTCTCGGGGTTTTTCCCTCTGCTCACGAGGATTTAAACCCTGTGCAACTCCTGTCAAATCGGACGGTTGATGGGTAACTGGGTGATAATCCAATGGCTCACGATCCCTAGAACTTGAACTTCGAACGCAGTCGTAACCTCCCCACTTCTTTACCAGATCGGACAACTGGCGGGATTTTGCAAATCCTCTCCACAAGATCCTAACCATCTGTCTCTTCCTCCTTGATGTTCCCAGGCGAAATGAACCAAGGACTCTTTCCCAGATCTAACCACTTACACCACAACTCCAAATGCCTTCTAATCACTCGATGTGCACCAATGTTGTGTGCTACCTTCAATAGCTTCAAAGGCTTTATCCCTCTTTATCTTTCTCCCAACTCAAAGTCTTAGAGAAGAGTCTCACTCGCACTCCTTGCGGCAACTCTCAGACACTCCCAAGTGTTGAATACCTTCGAATCTACACACTCCTACAGCAGTAGTCTCTCACACCTTACTCAGGTTCGCAACCCTGAGACTTTGCTTTGCCGGCGCACTCCTTGCACAGCTCCTGTGCCCAACTCCACTTCTGCAGAAATGAGAACAAATGCTACCTATCTGAACCCTCTGTCAACACAATCCTTGCGGACACTTTGACTGCACTCCTTGCAGGAATTCTTTCTCAGATAGAGAAACAATTGGACCTCATTCCCTCTTCCTTTCAGACTTCAACTTATAACATTAAATCATATACACAACATATCAAAGAAAATGTATAATAGGAAACAAACATTCATGAGCATATCATTCAACATCAATACACAGAGAACCAACACAAACCATGAATTTGAATCAACTCTTTCTATTAATCCAAATATTTGTACATGGGTGTTCTTACACATCTCTCTGCATGCTCTTGTTCTTCCTTCTCTCCAAAATAATGTTACAATGCACAATGAGGGTGTCTATATCCTGTTTCCCTCTTGTGCTCTCAAACTGTCTAATCTAGAATTAAATTCTATCTACCTACATTAACTATCTTAAATGCCTCCTACCTACTAAGGATGAGAGATAAAGGCTCAAGGTCCGATTACATTACACAAGTGTGTCTCTTCTTAAATGACTTCATTTAAGATGGCACATCAAATTCAAGGAGATTTCAAAATTTGTGCTGGCACTTTCCAACTGTCCATCGTCTTCCGCACTAGCTTTCTTGACGTGGGAGATGCTCCTGCATCAGGAACCTTCTGCAACTTTCCAATCTTAGCTCTCTTCTTACTTAACTTTCTAGCCTTTTTTCTAGTGAGCTTTACCTCGATAGTTCTTTTTCCATTCTAATTCTTATCTTCTTTGGTCATAGTCACTTCACAATGTTGAGATTATTCCCTGGGTTTCATGTATAATACTTCATCTTCAGTCTTCTATGGGTATTCTAATGTTCTCTCAGCTTCGACATCTAGGTTGCTAGTGTTAAATAACTTTGATCTTCTCTCTTGTTCTTCAATCAAGTGTGTGATCCTTCTGGTCATGAAATATTTTAACTCTTGTTTCTTTTGTTCCAAAACTTCTTCTTCTTCTTTTCATCTAGCTTGATCTCTATCAATCAAAGGTTTTCCTAGTAACATGTTAAATGGGGCTCTATCTTCAATAAATTTAATAATCTCAAAATCTTTTTCTGTCAAAGTTCCATTAGCGTTCATAGGTATTCCAGTGAGATTTCCACATAGGTTTACCATGTTTCCTCTAAATAGTCCTATTCCTCCTAATGAAAGGATCATAGGAAACTTTTCTATGGCTTCCCAAAATACAGTCAGTGTCAAAGTATTTGATTCTTACTTCAATGCATTCTTTTTCCTTGAAGATCTCTAATAGGATGACATGTCGATGGTCATTCAGGGTTTCGTTTATTTGCAACAATACTTTCTCTGATTCTTTCTGGGGTTCTTCCATTTCTAGCTCTGCCTTAGGGTTTTCTTTATTGAGATTAATTTCTTCCATCTTAGTAATAATTCTAGGGCAATCCAACACTTCATGGTCCATATCTTTACAACAAAGACAACCAGGTCTTTTCCCGGGCCATTCCTTAGCAAGATGTCTCAATCTTCTGCAACTATAACAGAGGGTTAATACTCTCTTGATTTTAAATGATCCCCATCTTATCCAGTACTCCACACTAGGATCATGGTAGCTAACCTGCAAAAAATTCTTTCTAGGATCCTGCAGCCATTTGTTAGTCCAAACATTCTTTCTATGCATAGGTATAACATATCTTTCATTATTCTTCTCAGATCTACTCATATAAATCCTTCTTTCATCTATTAGTGCCCTAGTTTTCAAGCTAGGACAAAACCTATCAAGCATACCTAGATCTATACTTTAGAAACACAAATTTCCACTTATCTTACTTCTACAGAGCACAAAGATTCTAGATCTAAAAATTTTAACTATTCTTACCTTTATCAGGGCACAAAGCTTTCAGAAATTACCTCTTTTAATTAGAAATTCTCACTTTTACCTTTCTTAGAGTACAAAACTTTTAGATATTGCTTCTTTCCTTTAGATCTGACCTCCTTTCTTCAGATCGGGCTTCCTTCTTTAGTACAGAGATTTATAAATCGAGTAGGATATTGCGAATTAGGGCACAGATCTACACACATAGCTTTCACAATCTGAGGTCGAATCTTTGCACAAAGATTCTTATTTCTCAGTTCCTAGCAATCACAGTTTCAGGTCCCGACAATGGAACCATTTGTTGGCACAAGGGCAGACCCAGGGTTCAACGCTACAACAATACACCAACAAATACCTAACTATCGGCCCTTTCGGCAACATCTGTGAAGCATATGAAGTTTCACCCGAGGTAGATGCAGGGGTGGTTGCAAGACTTAGGTGTCTGCAACCTTAGCTGGGACACAGATATGTGATTCTACTACTTAATAAATCACTTAGCAATGTTAGTTTCTCAATATGCAATCAATACCCACTTCGCTGATAAAATAGAGCTTCACAACATTCACACTAATCTAATGTATTTAAGCACTTAGCATAGGTAAATAGATCTGATCGAGCATATCAAGCACTAAGCATGGCTATATAGGTCAGATCTAACATTCTCACATATAATAAGCACAAAGAATAAGTAGATCTATCTAAATACATCAAAGCACTTAGAAAATAACATTTGAACACATCAAGATAAGGCACAAAGCAACATAATATAGTATTTACGTGGTTCACCTCCACCCTAGGGCTATGTCCACCAAATATTCTTCTTTATTGTCTTCATTTAATCGGTTACAAGCACAGAGCTTCAAAACCCTTACTTTGTACAGGACAGAAGATCTGTGTAACTCGCTAGATCCTTGTTCCTTGCGTTACAACACTAAGCCTTCAAAAATCTTCTACAAGGACCTGCACTTAGGTCTGCAATTCTCTTATTGTCATGCACAAAGCACTTACAAAATCTACTTGCACTTAGCATACATTCACATCACATAGATTCACTACTACCATTTTCTCCTTCTATCTAGCATAGGCATCTATTTATATATACAAAATAGGCCTAAACATGGGTGAACCCATAGGCCGATGTCCCATTTCCATTATATAATCCCAAAAAGGACCCAAAAAGGGGCTAAGATCTCGTGATCTCTGCTTCGTCTTGCGCTCCTTCTTTGACAGGATGTCGAAGTCCCAAAATAGGTTAACATGACCAATAATCTCAAAAAACTTGGTCAAGGGCCAACAATGGTAACAAAAATTCACCTAACAATCTACAACATAACAAATAAATAGTTAATGTAAAGAATATTAATCCTAAAAATTGCATTCTTATTTTACACGTTCATTAACACTAAAAACAAATACAAAAAAGTAAACATTTATGTATAATATGAGATGAAAAATATTACATACCTTAGGATATGTGTCATATAAGTGTTCGACAAATTATTTATAAAATTTAAGTTCACTAGCAGCAGTCTAGTGGAGATAATATTTTCTCTTGGGCCTTCATAAAGTATTTTTTTCCCTTTTCTAATAGAGGTTCATCATAAATACCATCATTCTCCTCATCCTCATCTGACTAAGAAAACAAATCTTGGATCATTTTATTTTTCCCATCATCTCCTTTCATGGGATCATTAACTTGATTTGTCACATCATCTTCTTCCATGAGATCCTCATTTGCTTGATCATGTTCCTCAACTTGTAAAAAATCATTTCTACTAGTACTACTTGGTGCAATATTCTACAGAAATTTGGAGGGAAACTCTAACTTTATAATTACAAACAATCATGCAAAATTAGTAGGTACTATAACAAATATTCAAACAATATATATACATATATATAATTTTATATAAAATTGGGTGAAATTGTGAGAGAAACTCATATATGATTCTTGTATATTTTTGTATATAATTTGCAAAAAATAGTTGTATATATGAGTTCATCTCAGGAAAAAATTCATTTGAAACAGAGTCCAGGAAGTGAAGGTATCAACATTTTAAAATCTACAGTTTTCTAGGGTTTTCCATGGATGACTGCATGCTTTTTATGATTTATGTAGAACTTGGGGCCAAATTTTCCCAAAAAAATTACATATATGAGTTTCTCTCACAATTTCACCCAATTTGTAGAACTGGAGCTCTAGAAGTGAAGATGTCGTTGATTTAAAATCAACCATTTTGGGGGGTTTTTTTATGACTATGAGACTGTAGATTTCATAACCTGTTACAGGGTTCTTACATTGCTACCATATCAGTGAAATTGGTTAGAATATTTTGATATTTTTCTCTTGGTATATTATATGTGGTGTTTCTAATGGCTACTCCCTTTCAACTCCTCATAAAACTTCAAAGGTAGTTAGAAGACATCTAGAAAGGGATGAAACTTTCAAGGAAGGATAGGTATATTATGGACCAATATAATCAATAAGCATATGTTTAGTCTAGTTTTGAGGTAGATTGTGATGATTGGTATCAAGATAGTTGTCATTTTTGGGATGACAACCACTTTCATATTTTATTTGATGACTCTAATCCACCTTTTGTAGAGAACATCAATGTAACTATTCATGAGTTAGTTATGACTACCAATGTCGAGCCTATATATTCTACAGTGGTATGGATCCTTCCATATTCAGCTTCACCCCTTTCCTACTATATGGAAGGATATTCTTATTTGGATCCACAAGACAAGTGTTAGTGTTTGGAGCATCATTTTCAGTTGGTTATTGGGTTTCGATATCTTCCACATGGAGTTCACATGAGCACTTGAACATGGCACCTTGGTTTACAATGGCGATTGGACTACTTCATCATGGTGGCTTTCGTTTCTACATGGAACCTTGGTTCTCTAGTCTGTTTCAACACTATGGTACAAAATTATCCATGGGACCTTGTTATATGGTTGTACACCCTCATAACAAGAATTTAGGAAAACACTTTCATAAGGGGAATGGAATGTAGTGTAGCTAGAGAGGTAGTGGGGGGTTGGAGGGTCCATAATGATTACAGTGGATGGAGTTGAATGTAAGGTGTAATAGATCCACTATATTGTTAAATAAGGCCCACTATGGTAGATATATATATTAGTATAAACATAATAAATGTAAGAGGACTTACTAGAAGGTTGTACTTCTAGAAGGTTCCTCCTCTAGAATGTTCTTAGGTGGTTGGTAGCACTATATAAAGGGGTGTGGAAGAGAAGTATTTTATTTGGAGCTTGTATCTCATTAGGAGGTCCCCCCCCTCCAAGAGACAAGTGAATAGGAGGGAATCCCTTCCATAATATTATCCATTGTATATTGTTTCCCTACCTCAAGGGTTTTGGTAATAATAAAGGAGATTTTGCATATTGTTCTTACTATCTCATGTGGTCATTATATTTGTATATATTTGGTACTTAACAATTGGTATAAGATCTAGATAAGTAGCTAACCTAACCTCCCTAACCCCTCACACAGGTAGAATAATATTGTTTCCATGTAATAAAGGACATAATTAGTTAATAAGACCTATTTATTAAATGTGAACAAGTCAATGTAAGAAGATTTAGTAAATGCTTCCACTTCTAGAAGATATTCTTCTAGAATGTTATTTAGAAGATAGAATTAGTATAAATAATATGATGAGACATGATAAACTTTGTCTTGAGAATTATTGTAATAGAGCTCTTCTTTGTTGGAGGTTTCCCCCTCGGCGAGGCAAGTGAACATTTATTTCTCTAAATAAACATATAATGTTTTGTGTTTTTCTTCTCAATATTTTGTTTCTCCATTGATTTATGTTGAATATTCTTGTTTCTACATATTATTTTATGTCTAGTACCTTACAAGTGGTATCAAAGTACTTTCCTTGGAAAGAATTGTGGGGTAATTTTTTTTCAGGGTATAGACGTATTCCGACGTCTTAAAACTATAATGATATGTCATTTAGCACATAAATACATAGTCGGGGAAGCATACTCACTGGAAATAAAAGAGGTTTTTAATATCACATTGTTGGACACCCATGCAACCCCTATTGGTACCCCTTTGAGTGGTATCACATCAGAAAAAAATTGTATACAGACTCACCTAGGTATCTTGAAACCCTGCATATATCAATTGATCAACTTCCTGACCACTATAGTGAAACTAAGAACAACACTCAGGAAGATACTCTCTAGTACCTGGGTAATCGGGTAGTATGACTAAGGGTATGGTCTAGCCTCCTTAGATGGTGGCATGATATATTAGGTCAAGTAATACTATTCTACCTTACACATATATCAAAGTGCTATAGCACAGAGAAAAATCTTGTCTGTAGAAACCCTGAACAACCTAAGCCTTGGGATGGAAACATAAGAGAAAATGAACATACAATATCTATTTCCATGCAACCTTTTCTACCACATTTAGGTTTCAAAACTACTACACATTTCTTCCTATTAAGAGTATGGGCATTTCACCACTACAATATTACTCATATCGAAGTATAACTCCACAAGAGTTGAAAAAAAAAGAGTATAGTGGTCTCGTTGACACCCTTATTACTCTTTTTACCCTGATTGTCATGGCACCTATCATTTTTAAGACATTTTTTTCATGGACTTGACACCCTTATTTGGGCCCTATTCCATTGGATTCCCATTTTCTCGGATATTTGTGATACCTATCACCTCTCACCATTTTCTCTATGGTCCCACCCACCCTTCCTATCACCCTTATATTTCACCTATCCCCTTGTCTTCCTCTCTTTTCCCCATATTATGTGATAAATCTCACCTATAATTTTTCAAGGACCTACCTACCATGTTTTTCCTCTGCCCAAATGGCCACCACCCATGCCAAATATCTCAATACCTTGATTTCCGACAAACTCTAGAATAAGGAGGACATAAAGACTCTCAATTTCAATACAAGAAGGATCAATTCCTCTATTCATACCCTATAGGACCAATGTGCCCACATCAAATACATCAAAGACTCACTCAAAAAATTGATGGGCCACTCCCACAACCTTACCTCTTCTAAACAACCTTCCTACGAGGAAGACAATGACTCTTCCCATTACCAAGGTCCTCATTCAACCTACCATGCTCGTGACCTAGGCCTTCCTAGAATTGAGGTGAGAAAATTGGATGGCTCGAATCCCACAAGCGAGGTCACTCAAATGGAACATGATTTCTCTTTGCATGGTTTCTCTTTGCATGGAATTACTAATGATTTATCCAAGATTTGTTATGGTATCCTACATATGGATCCGAAACATTGGAAATGGTGGTAGTGGTATATAAAGGAATTCCAAGGGTATGGTTCTTAGACACAGTTGGTTGTATATATTTATGATCTCTTTGACTTCGATACCCACCATTAGCCATTTCACTAAGTTGAAGTAGTCTTGGATAGTGTAAGACTTTATTTCCACCTTTGAGAACTTGGATTTGATAACATAGGGTAGTTCACATGCCTTCTTCTAGGAATTCTTTATCAGTGGCATGAAATATGAAATGCATGCCCATATTCTCATGGCCCACCCCTAGAATTGGTTGCAAGCTACTCAACGATCCAAGGAAGCACAACAAATTTTCTTCTCCCATACCAAAAAACCATATTTTCTTCCTCTCCGTAAAACAAGCAATCCTTCTCCTGCAACCCCCCTCAAGATCTATAAATTAACTTGGGAAGAAATGGGTGAATTCCAACTTAAGGGTCTTCGCTATAGTTTTGATGAAATTTTTTTTCTAGGGAACAAGTGTAAGGAACACAATATTTTTATGTCCATGATTGAGTATGTTTATGAAGAGGAGGAAGTTGTTCCCCATGTGGAGGAGCTACCACAACCAATTTATCTGACTCCACCCTCTAATCCATCAAAAGTTGAATTTATTATTTCACTGAATGCCCTAATTAGCTTCTCTGATCCACAGAAACTCAAGTTAATTGGTTACATTAAGAATAAAAAATGCATCATCCTCATTTATAGTGTTAGCACCCATAATTTTATTCATCGCCGCATTTCCTAAGATAACAATTTTTTATCCGTGCAATCGATAATTTTCAAATCATGCTACCAATGGAGGTTCCATGAAATATGGAGCATGTTGTGAAAATGTGCGGCTCCAAATTGGTTAGTATCACCTAAAATCCCATATGTTTTCTATAAACTTGGAGGGTTGTGACATTATTATTGGTGTCAAATGGTTACACACTCTTGGACCCATTCTCATGTATTTTTAGGAACTAAACATGCAATTTCAACAATAGGGACAACAATATAAGTTTTAAGGAATCATAGCAGACTCTGCAGAGATCATCAGTTCCCGTCGAATGGAAAATCTCCTCAGAAAAGGCCCTTCTGACATTATTTCCCAACTCCACTCCATTCAAGTTTTTGACACACCCTTTATGCATCCAAACCTTTAATATATCCTCTCCAAACACCTAGTTGTTTTTCCCACTCCTTAGGGAATTCCCCCTTATTGTGGCATCCATGGTCATTCCATTCCTCTCATACTGGGAATTCTTCCTCCCAATGGTCATCCTTATCGTCATCCCTTTGACCATAAGAATGAAATTTAGAAAAAAAATCAGGAATTGCTCGAAGCGAGTGTTATTCATCCTAGTACCAACCCCTATTCTTCTCTTGTGGTCATGGTACTTAGTAACTAAGGTACTTGGCGAACGTGTCTGGATTTTCATGCCCTAAAAAAAATCACAAAAAATTCCTCATTCATGTCATTGATGACCTATTGGATGAATTGAGTGGTGCTCAGTACTTCACCAAACTTGATCTCTATTCTAGATACCACCAGATCTGTATGAAAGAGGAATACATTCCCAAAACTTTATTTAGAACTCATTACGGTCACTATGACTTCTTGGTAATACCATTCGGACTCTGTAATGCTCCCTCCACTTTCAAAATTCTCATGAATCATGTATTCTGTCTTTTTCTCATTCATTTTTTCTTATTTTTCTTTAATGATATTCTCATATATAGTAAAACATGGACAACCCATATCACCCATGTGGATCAAGTCATCCATATACTCTCTCAACACAATTTTTTCATCAAACAATACAAATGTACCTTTGGATCCTCAAAAGTTGAGTACCTAGTTCATATTGTCAGCAAGGATGGTGTATGGGTGGATCCTAAGAAAATTGAAGCTATGTAAGATTGGCCTTGCCCTAAAACTCTTAAGAGATTTCATGGTTTTCTTTGTTTAATGGGCTATTATCGCAAGCTTTTTCAAAATTATGGAAACATTATAGACCCTCTCATTGTTATGATTAAAAGGGATACTTTCACTTGAAGTCCAACTACCGATCAATGTTTCCACTCCTTGAAAGAAGCTATGTGAAGAACCCATGTCCTAGCACTTCCCGACTTCACAAATACTTTTATATTGAAATGTGATGCTTGTGGGAAAGGAATTGGGGTCGTCCTCATGCAAGATTTGGCCTTCACTAGAAAACAACATCCAGAGATATATTTGGGCCAATCCATATAATAAAACGAAATTTTATATATTCTACATGTTTTGGATCTTTGACATCCTTACGTTTTAGGGAATCAGTTCCAAAAAAAAACTAATTATCAGAACCTCAAGTGTTTTCTGTAACAACGAATTTCATCCCCGAACCAACAAAAATGGGTGACCAAACTCTTTGGATATTATTATGAGATAATGTATAAGAAGGTAAAGGAAAATGTGGTTGTTTATTCTCTTTCCAGGAAGTATGAAGATGAAGGGTCCCTATTTTCCCTCTCCTTCATTGTACCAAACTAGCTCCAAGTTGTTCGTTAGGAATGGTTGCAAGACCCAAAATTTTCTCACCTAATCCGACAATTGAAACACTATTCTCCATTTTTTCCAGGGTACTCTTGGCACAATGAATATATTCACTACAAAGGTTGTTTGTATTTAATCCAAAAGTCACAAATTAAATCCACGATGCTTTCTGAGCTTCATGCTTCACCCACAACTGGACACTCAGGGTTTACCAAAACCTATGAACGGTTCAAATTTTCTTTTTTCTGGGATGGTATGATGTAAGACATATTCAAATTTCTAGATGAATGTGATGTCTATCAATGAAACAATCAAGAAACAATCAAATAATTGGGCACACTCCAAACCTCTTCTAATTCCCCCTGCTAGTTGGAGAGATATTTCTATGGATTTCATTGCTGGCTTAACTAAATCAAGAAATAAGTTAGTCATCATGGTGGTAGTCAATCGTCTATAAAAATATTCTCATTTATGTTCTCTTCAACACCTATTCATCGCATCGACAGTGTGTCAAATTTTCAGGGATAATATTTTAATACTTCATGACATGTCTCATTACATCATCTCTAATCGATATACAACCTTCACCAACAATTTTTGGAAAGAATTGTTCAGACTCTAGGGAACCCAATTGCATCTTAGAATTTCCTATCGTACCAAGAATGATGGCCAAATTGAAGTTGTCAACAAGTGTAGGAATCATATTTGTAGTTTTTTGCATCATTCCAACAAAACCAGTTGGCTCAATGGTTACCCCTCGTTGAATGGTGGTACAACACATCTCACCATACAACTAATCAAATAAATTCTAGTGTAGCTAGAGAGTTAGTAGGGGTGACAGAGGGCCCATAATGATAATAGTGGAGGCCAGTCAACATATGCTTCACTAGGTCCACTATATTATTAAATAAGGCCCACTATGGTAGTTAAATATATTAGTATAAAAATAATAAATGTAAGAGGACTTATTAGAAGGTTCTACTTCTTGAAGCTAACTCCTATAGAATGTTCTTAGTGGTTGGTACCACTATGTAAAGGGGTTCAAGAAATGTAATGAGAAAAGTTTTGAATTATTATCTTTGGAGTGTGTAGCTCATTAGGAGGTTTCCCCCTTAAAGAGGCAAGTGAACAGGAGAGGATCCCTTCAATAATAAGATCTATTGTATGGTGTTTCCCTAGATCAATTGTTTTTATTAATAAAGTGGGAGTTTTTATATAATGTTCCATATATTTTTTGTGGTGATTTTATTCATAAATGTTTGGAACTTAACAAGTGTTATCAAATAACTTTCCTTGGCAAGAATTGTGGGTAATTAGTTTTTTCTTTGCATATTTTTTTAAGAATAAAAAGAAGTTTGTGACACTCCAGAGAAATATTGTACTTTTTTGTATGGAATTTGCATAAATTGTTTGTACATTTGAGTTCATCTTGGAAAAAAATCCAATTAAAAAAAAATCACCTGAATTGGAGTATGGGAAGTGAAGAAATCATCATTTTAAATATGCTTATTTTTAGTGTTTTTATGGGGTCTATTGCACAATTTTTCTTATTTTTGTAGTATATGGGGCCAAATTTTCCCCAAAAAATTACAGACCTAAGTTCATCTCACAATTTCACCCAATTTCAAAAAACAAATCATCCAAATCAAAGCTTTGGTAGTAAATGTATCGTTGATTTAAAATTAACCATTTCTTAGCATATTTGTGACAATGACGAGACTGTAGAGCTCATAACATTTCAGAGGGTGCTCAGATTGATACCGGATCAATTCTAGTGGATATAGAATTTTAAGAGATACATTATATGTGGTGATTCCAATGGATATGTTGGGTGGTGCAACTTCTATATAAATTCTCTTTCAAACCCTTAGGGGCCTAAACCATGTAGACATGATAAAAATCCTCAATGTTGTTATTGAATTTAAGGATGGATATACTGTTAGAACCAGATACCCTTGTGTTATGGATCAATATGATCGAGAATGATATTCCTAGTATGATTTAGATTATGATTGTGGGGATTGTGTAATTTTTAAACCTGTGAAGTAAAGAAATGCATATAGATCCTTAAGAAAAACATAATTTAATCAATGGCTCATACACATAGTACACAAAGATTTATACCGGAAACCCTCAACTGAGAAAAAATTTCTTATATTCATTATTCTCAAATTTCATCATTCACCATACAATATATACAATGTTTTTAGGTATTTCGTAGATACCAAAACCCTAATCCATTAATCTGGGATTAATTTAGAAAACCGCTAAAAATAGGAAAATCCACTAAAAATAGCAACAAATAGGGATCCACACACACACATGCAAAGAATATAACACATACCCAACATTCTCCCACTTGTTTTCTTCTTTGCATCTAGGGGTCCACACGATTATATAGTAAACAATCTAGGGAAGCAATGCCCATTGTTACTCTACAACAGGAGAATGTTTTTGTGCTCACAGACTTTGTCAGTGAATCTGAAACATTCTTCAAAGTGTCAACCTTTTCCAACAACACCTTCTTTTCCTCAATCATGTCTCTCACAAAGTGATACTGAACATCAATATGCTTTGTCTTCGAATGATAAGCTGGGTTCTTTTCCAGGAATATTTCACTCTGACTGTCACAATCTAATCTCATTGCTTGTTGTACCAACCCAATACCTGAACACAATATCTCTAACCATACGGCCTCCTTTCTTGCATGAGTGGATGCCATGTATTCAGCTTCTGTAGTTGAGAGTGACACCACAGCCTATCTTTTTCTCATCCAACTAATTGCTCCTCCAGATAGGTTAAACACATACCCACTTGTAGATCTTTTGCGATCCAGATATCCAACCCAGTCTGTATCAACAAAGCCATGTATGTCCACCTCTCTATCCAATCCTGGTATTCCTTGGTAGCACAATCCATAATTGGTATTGCCACGCATATACCTGAAGACCCTCTTTACTATTGTCCAATTCTCCTTCCCTATTTTTGACATATACCTGCTCAAAAATCCCACTGCATGTGCAATGTATGGTATAGTACAGACCATTGCATACATAAAAATACCAACTGCACTGGGATATGGAACATGGGACATGTCCTCTTCTTCTTCCTGTGTCTTGGGACACTGATCTACAAATAACTTTACACCTATAGGAATAAGAACCTTGACTAGTTTACTTCCATGCATATTAAACCTCTGCAATATCGACTCAACATATTTTCTCTAAATCAACCAGAGTTTCATGTTTGCATGATCTCTTTTAATTTCCATTCCCATAATGAGGTTAGAAACAACAAGATCCTTCATGTCAAATTTGGAGGATAGATGTGATTCCACCTCCTTGATAACATCCATGTTATTTCCTACCAACAACATGTCATAAACATACAACACTACATAAATGAAGTGATTACCAACCTCCTTGGAATATACACAGTGATCAACTGTTCTTCTCACAAATCCCAATCCAAGGATGTATGTGTCAAACTTTTCATACCACATCTTAGGTCATTGCTTCAGACCATATAGTGAATTCTTTAGCTTACAAACCAACTCTTTATTTTCCTTCACTACAAATCCTTATGGCTGCTTCATGTAGATTTCTTCTTCCAGATCCCCATGTAGGAATGTTTTATTCACATCCATTTGTTCCACTTCAAGATCAAAAGAAGCAATAATAGATAAAAGAAATCTAATAGAAATTAAAGTAGCAACAAGAGAAAAAATCTCACCAAACTCAATTCCCTCTACCTAGGAATAACCTTTTTCTACTAACGTAGCTTTGTATTTCTCCACTTTTCCTTTTGCATTGAACTTCCTCTCAAACAACCATTTTCTACCAACAGATTTTCTTCCAGCTGGAAACTCAACTATATCCGATGCCTCATTCTTATCCAAGGCATCCATTTCTTCAACCATGACCTTCTTACATAGTTTAATATCCTTTGAATTCACTACTTCCCTAATAGTTATTAGATCATCATTAGTAATATATAAAGAAAAATTGGAACGGAAATAAGGTGGATTATACCTTTATGGTTGCCTTTTTTCTCTCACTGATCTCCTCAATACTCAGGTATGAAGTTCTTCTTCTTCTTTTCCTTCATCTTCTTTACACGATTCAGATTTTGCATCATCCAACACAAGCTCTATTTTCTCAGGTTCTTCTAGCCTTGGTAGGGATTCCTGTTTGGAAACATATTTTACCTCTCTGAAAACAACATCTTGACTGTAAAAAGTATTCTTGGTATCTGGGTTCAAAAGATTATAACCTTTCACACCATCATTATAACCAATAAAGATACACTTTTCATCCTTTTTATCCAGCTTACTCCTATTTTCCTTTGGAACATGTACATAAGCATCACAACCAAACACTTTAAAATGTTGAAGAGAGAGTTTATTTTCAGTACATACCTCGTGTGGAGTTTTATCATCCTATGCTAATGAAGGTGATCGATTAACTAGGTAACATGTTGTACCCACTGCCTCTGCCTAGAATTCCTGTCCTAACTTGGCACCACTGAGCATGCTCCTTTATTTTTCCATCAGTGTCATGTTCATCCTTTCTGAAACTCCATTCTACTAATGAGTGTATGGAGTAGTATTCTTCCTTTATATACCACACTTCTTACATAATTCTTTGAATTCATTTCCACATAATTCTTCACCATTATCTGTTCTCAATACCATTATTTTCTTTTTCTGTCTGATTTTCTACTAGGGCCTTAAACTCTTTAAATTTAACAAATACCTCAGATTTCTTCCTAAGAAAATAAATCCATGTGTTTCTTGAGAAATCATCTATGAATGAAACATAATACATAGATTTACCTAGGGATGGAATAGGAACAGGTCCAAACACATCATTGTGTATCAATTCTAATATCCCCTTTGCTCTTGTAGCACCAGATGGGAATCTTACTCGATTATCTTTACCATATATGAAATGTTCACAAAAATGAAAATCCATAGTGAAATTAGACATACCTTCAACCATACCTTTACCGTGTAGTGTTTGAAGACCCTTTTCTCCAATATACCCCAGTCTTTGATTCCACAACATGGTCTTCTTTTCAGGGACAATATTGGTCTTTTCTCCTTCATTTCTCTACTCATGGACAACAAAAATGTTACACCCATTAGTATAAGTTCTTCCCAACAACTTCTACAAAGTTCCACATTGAACTCCCCTCATCAACACCATTGCTCCTCGTACCATCTTGCAAGTGCCCTTTCCCAATACATTATCCACTCCTACACCATCCAACTTGCTTACAGATATTAGTCTCCTAGATAGTTTTAGAATGTGCGGAACCCCAGGGAGAGTTCTAATCCTTCCATATTTTAGCAAAAAATTAACCCTTCCATGTCCCATGATTTTTGTTGTCGAGTCATCTGCTAGGAATACATCACCACCATCATATTTTTCATATTCAGAGAACCACTCCCTGTGAGGATTCATATGGTATGACGTACCTGAGTTGATCAACCATACATCATGGTCTGCATGTGTACCTGTAGATGCCAGGTAGACATCACCTCCTTCTTCAGTGGAGGTTTTTTCTTCTGTGGAAGAGGTACTATCAGATCCCTTTGGTTTTTAAACCTTCTTAAAATTGCAATCTTTCTTATAATGCCATGTTTTACCACACTTCCAACATTTCCTTAAATATTTTCCTGGAGACTTAGATCTACCTGTAGATTTAGATCTCCCCCCCAAAGGCTTACCAAAATTCTTGTCTTGGGTATGACCTCTTATAAATAAAACATATGTGCTATGAATATCCATGCTTTTCCACCTCATCTCTTCAGATAACAAGGATGAAACTACATCCTCATACTTTAATGTAGATTGAGTGGTACTACCAATTTCTACAACCATATTATCCTAAGAGTCTGGCAAAGAACATAACAAATTAATACACTTATATTCTTCTACAATCATAATATTAACAGAGACAAGTTGACTTACCAGAGTATTAAAGGAATTTATATGTTCTATCACATAATCTCCATCTTCCATCCTAATATGATACAACTTATTTCGAAGAAACAACTTATTTACCAGGGACTTTAATTGATACAAATTCCCTAACTTATTTCATAGTTCCTTGGCTTTAAATTCTTCAAAGACATTCAACAATACTGAATCTGCAAGGCAGAGTCGCATAACACTCCTTTCTCTTCTATCCAACTTCTCCCAATCTTCCTTTGACATACTAATAGGTGGTGTACTAGTAGTTTGTGTACTAGTAGGTTGTGTACCATTCATCTATGTGCTAGTAGGCTGCGCACCAATAGGATGTGTACCATAATCCACAATGATCCATTGTGGTTTGTATACAATAAGGTCCTCCATCTTGATCTTCCATAGCTCAAATTTTTTACCATTGAACTTCTCTATATTGATTCTATAAGAGATCACCATTCCTCTTTATACACTTGAATAACCACTGCAAAATCTCCCACTAAAACTAGGTTTATCACAGACCCAAGATAAACTTGATCTATCAAGATTGAGCCAAACCCTCAACAACAGAGGTGTCCCTCTGAAGCCAAAAACAAGCTCTGATACCACATGCAAGTTTTAAACCTGTGAAGCAAAGCAATGCATATAGATTCTTAAGAAAAATAAAATTTAATCAGTGGATCATACACATAGTACACAAAGATTTATACTGGAAACCCTCAACCAAGGAAAACCTCTCTTATATTCATTGTTCTCAAATTTCACCATTCACCATACAATATGTACAATTTTTTTAGGTATTTTGTAGATACCAAAACCCTAATCCCTTAATCTAATATTAATTTAGAAAATCGCTAAAAATAACAAAATCCACTAAAAATAACAAAAAATAAGGATCCAGACACACACATGCAAAAAATATAGCACATACCCAATAGATTGGTATATGGAAATTTGTCATTTATGGGATGAAAACCACTTCCATGTTCCAGTTGATGACTCTACTCCACCTCATGAATGACACATCCTTAAGATTAAACAAGGGCCTTATATGCATATTCATCTTTAGTTTTCTTATTCTCCGGTAGTAGTGGATGATTCTTTATATAGTTCTACATATTTGGATCTAGATGACTAGTTTCCATGTTTGGAGCATCATTTTCAGTTGGTTATTTATTTCCAATATCTGCAACGTGGAATTTACATGATAACTTGGATATGGGACCCATGTTTACAATGGAAGTTGGACTACTTCAGTGTGGTAGCTCACATTTCTACATGGGACCTAGGTTCTCCAAAATACTTTAGCACTATGGTCAACACATACCCTTGGGACCCTGGTATATGGTTGTACACCCTCACAACAATTTTTGAGGACAATGATTTCATAAAGGGTATTGAATGTAGTGTAGCTAGAGAGGTAGTAAGGGGCTCGAAGGGCCCATAATGATAACATTGGAGGTCATTCAATGTAAGGTGGACTAAGTCCAATATATTATTAAATAAGGTCCATTATGGTTGTTATATACATTAGTATAAACATAATAAATTTAAGAGGACTTATTAGAAGGTTATACTTCTAGAATCTTCTTCCTCTAGAATGTTCTTAGTGGTTGGTAGCACTATATAAACAGGTTCAATAAATGTAATGAGACAAGTTGAGAAGTATTATATTTGGAGCATGTATTTCATTCGAAGGTTTCCCCCTTGAAGAGGCAAGTAAACAGGAGAGGATCCCTTCCATAATAGGATCCATTTTCTAGTGTTTCCATACCTCAAGGGTCTTCTATAATAATAAAGTGGGATTTTTTCTATAGTGTTCCATATATCTTGTATAGTGATTTTTTCAGAGATGTTTGGAACTTAAAAAGTAGTGTATCTAATATCCTCATATCCAAAAAGAAAGTTAATTTTGACATGTTAAATGAACATGAGATCAACTCAGATGATAAACATTTAACCCTGTCTCTAAACTATGTCAAGGGTCTGTGAAAGTTAATGATGGTCTCTCATGATGTGTTAGTGGGAATGGAAACATGAAAAAAAAACAATCTATTAACTTGGATGGATTACTCACGGTACTTTTACAATGAATTTGGGTATGGTGTAAGAATATGAAATGTAGGAAATTGAATTAGTTTTTCGAATATACAACTTTTATTCATATAAATTGTAAATAAATATGTAAATTTTGATTTTTTCTAATAGTGTTATGTTATTTTCCAATAAAATATACCGTATATGTCTTTTTTCCTGCAGTTGTTGATTACCTTAACAGTGGAATTTCGCTCCAAATTTTTTTATGCTTGTAGAAAACATGTTGTTCTAGTGTGATGTATTTTTTGGAAATTTATGATCCTAATTTTATATTTTTTTTAAATGATCAAAGCCAATATATCCTTGAAATTACAAAGGTTTTTGTTCATGCGGGCTAAGAGGATCATAGCATGATAAAAATAATCTTTTGTTTTTAGATCGTAGATATGTGTTTCTAGTTCATCATATAATTCATTCAAGAAATGGCTAAGTCGACAAAACATTATAGCATAAATAAGAGACATGTGTATTTTAGGATTTTTATATATGTGAAGACAAAAATATAATAAAAATAGTAAAAAATGTTAATTTAAAAATAGAACACTATATATTTGGAATCTCCATAACCGAATCTATATATGTTTGTAGTGTCGTCAACAATTGAATTCTTTAACCTATAGAAAAATAGCATAAAAGACATAGATATAGAGATGTATTCAAAAAAATGGAGGTTTTTTATGAATTTGTAGACCAAACCACTAGGTTTGTCATCCTAAAACCACATATGTGGAAACCAAGTTGTCAATCCCACTCAAAACAAATTGAATTCAAACAAACAAAAATGTATTCTTAAGATCATGCACGCTCTCTAGGAATGTGCACATGATCCTAATAGCATGCACACATTATGAGGACACATACATGTTCCTAAGAGCATGCACACTCTCATATAAGATATTTTTTATTTTCCATTCGTATCTCCATCTCTCTCTCTCTCTCTCTCTCTCTCTCTCTCCCCTACATGTACTCCTCTCTCCTACATCTACCCCCCCTCTCTATCTCCTTCTCACTCTGCTTCTCTACCCCCACTCTCTACCTTCCTCTCACTCTCCCTCTCTACCCCCTTGTCTGTCTCCAGCTCTATCACTTTCACAATCCTATACATGGTAAAACCTAGACATGGCAAGACATAGACATCAGAATGCATGGAAATACATAATCCTAGACCTTGCCTTGACACACCTCATAATATCACACCTACTCCCTCTCTATTCCCCCCCCCCCCCTTCCTGAGGTTTTTCCATGCTATATTGATGTTTGGTTCTTAACAAACACATACCCTTGGGACCCTAGTATATGGTTGTACACCCTCATAACAATTTTTTAGGACAATGATTTCATAAAGGGTATTTAATGTAGTGTAGCTAGAGAGGTAGTAGGGGGCTCGAAGAGCCCATAATGATAACATTGGAGGTCATTCAATGTAAGGTGGAATAAGTCCACTGTATTATTAAATAAGGCCCATTATGGTTGTTATATACATTAGTATAAACATAATAAATTTAAGAGGACTTATTAGAAGGTTATACTTCTAGAATCTTCTTCCTCTAGAATGTTCTTAGTCGTTGGTAGCACTGTATAAACAGGTTCAATAAATGTAATGAAACAAGTTGAGAAGTATTGTATTTGGAGCATGTATTTCATTCGAAGGTTTCTCCCTTGAAGAGGCAAGTAAATAGAAGAGGATCCCTTCCATAATAGGATCCATTTTCTAGTGTTTCCATACCTCAAGGGTCTTCTATAATAATAAAGTGGGATTTTTTCTATAGTGTTCCATATATCTTGTATGGTGATTTTTTCAGACATGTTTGGAACTTAAAAAGTAGTGTATCTAATATCCACATATACAAAAAGAAAGTTAATTTTGATGTGTTAAATGAACATGAGCTCAACTCAGATGATAAACATTTAACCCTGTCTCTAAACTATGTCAAGGGTCTGTGAAAGTTAATGATGGTCTCTCATGATGTGTTAGTGGCAATGCAAACATGGAAAAAAAACAATCTATTAACTTGGATGGATTACTCACGGTACTTTTACAATGAATTTGGGTATGGTGTAAGAATATAAAATGTAGGAAATTGAATTAGTTTTTCGAATATACAACTGTTATTCATATAAATTGTAAATAACTATGTAAAATTTGATTTTTTCTAATAGTCTTATGTTATTTTCCAATAAAATATACTGTATATGTTTTTTTTCCTGTAGTTGTTGATTACCTTAACGGTGGAATTTCACTCCAAATTTTTTTATGCTTGTAGAGAACCTGTTGTTCTAGTGTGATGTATTTTTTGGAAATTTATGATCTTAATTTTATATTTTTTTAAAATGATCAAAGCCAATATATCCTTGAAACTACAAAGCCTTTTGTTTGTGCGGGCTAAGAGGATCGTAGCATGATAAAAATAATATTTTGTTTTTAGATCATAGATATGTGTTTCTAGTTCATCATATAATTCATTCAAGAAATGGCTAAGTCGACAAAACATTATAGCATAAATAAGAGACATTTGTATTTTAGGATTTTTATATATGCGAAGAAAAAAATATAATAAAATTAGTAAAAAATGTTAATTTAAAAATAAAACACTATATATTTGGAATCTCCATAACCAAATCTATATATGTTTGTAGTTTTGTCAACAATTGAATTCTTTAACCTATATAAAAATAGCATAAAAGATATAGATATAGAGAGATATTCACAAAACTGGAGGTTTTTATGAATTTGTAGACCAAACCAGTAGGTTTGTCATCCTGAACCCACATGTGGAAACCAGGTTGTCAACCCCACTAAAAATTGAATTCAAACAAACAAAAATGTATTCATAAGATCATGCACGCTCTCTAGGAATGTGCACATGATCCTAATAGCATGCACATGTTATGAGGACACATACATGTTCCTAAGAGCATGCACACTCTCATATAAGATATTTTTTATTTTCCATTCATCTCTCCATCTCTCTCTCTCTCTCTCTCTCTCCCCTACATGTACTCCTCTCTCCTACATCTACCCCCCCTCTCTATTTCCCTCTCACTCTGCTTCTCTACCCCCACTCTCTATCTTTCTCTCACTCTCCCTCTCTACCCCCTTGTCTGTCTCCAGCTCTATCCCTTTCACAATCCTATACATCGTAATATCTAGACATGGCAAGACATAGACATCAGAGGGCATGTAAATACATAAACCTAGACCTTTCCTTGACACACCTCAGAATATCACACCTACTCCCTCTCTATCCCCCCCCCTCTGTCTCTCCCCTACCTCTACCCTTTTGTCCCTCCCTCCACTATTATTCCCCGCTCTCTCCCACCAATTATCTCTCTCCTCATTGTTAGTCTCAATATAAATCTCTCTCTTTTCCCCTATTTGTCTTTATATTCCCCTTCTTTGACTCCCTTTGTATCCCCCCCTTCCTCTCACCATCTCTCTCTACCCCCACTTCTATGTATACCTCTATAATTCCCTTCCTCTCATTATCCCTCTATCTAACACCCCCCTCTTTGTCTCCCTCTCCCTCCCTCTCACACTCTCTCTACCCTTCTTCTTTGTCTTTATCTCTCCCCCTCTCACAATCTCTCTCTCATCCCTCTCTCTCTCTCTCTCCCCCTCCCTCCTATGTCTCCTCTATATCTCCTACATCTACCTTTCTCTCCTACATTTATCTCTATCTATACCCCCTCTCTTTTTCTTCCTCTCTCTCCCTATCACACTCTCACACACACTCTCTACTACCATTCTATGCCTTTCTCTTCCTCCCTCCCACAATCTCATACATTCACTTTCTATCCCCCTCTATTTCTTCCTCTCTCTCTCCCTCCCACACTTTAGCACATTAAATATCTACCTCCCCTGTTTGTCTTCCTCTCTCTCCCTCTCACACTCTCACAGATTAGAAATTTTGGCATATTGCAATGGAAGGATTGGTAAGGAAAGAAATGGACTTGAACTAGACATGACAAGGCATTTCAATACCTAGACACAGACCTATACCTAGACTTAGACAATGTGACCATGCCTCACACTCTCCTTCCCACTCCCTCTCTATCCCCACCTTCTTATACTCTCTTACTCTCTCTATATCCCTCCATCTATTTATATATTTTATCTCTCTCTCTCTCTCTCTTTCTCTCTCTCTCTTCCCCCATGCCTCTCTCTCCCTCTTCTTCCCTCCTCTCTCTATTTATATCCCCCTCCCTCTTCACTTTTGTCTGTCCCTCCCCCTATCCCTGACTCTCTCTCCCACCTCTCCCCCACCTCTCTCTCACTCCTTTTTGTTAGTCTCACTTTCACGCTCTATCTCTGCCCCTCTTTCACTCGTTCTCATTCTTTCTCCCTCTCTATGTCTCTCCATCTCACTCTCGACCTATCTTATACTCTTGTTGGCTCTCTCCCTCCATCCACTTTTTCTCCTCCTCCCTCTCTTTCTACCATATCCCTCTATCTCTCCATATCACTCTCAAGCTCTCTTGCTCTCTTTTTGGCTCTTTCCCTCCCTCACAATGTATCCCCCTCCATTTCTTGCACACTGTATCCTCTTCCCTCTCTCCCCCCCAGTCTCCCTCCTTATATATATTTATATATCTCTACCCCCATTTCCCTCTATCTCCCCCCTTACTCTCACACTCTCTCTACCACCTATTCCATATCTTTCTCTACCCCTCCCTCCAATTATCTCTTCTCTCTCTCTCATACATATACAACTCTCTCCTCGTCACTTTGTATCCCACTTCCTCTCTCTCTGCCACTCTTCAACCCTTTCTCTATTTGCATATATCTACCCCTCTTCTCTCCCTACCCCCTTGTCCTTGCACTCTCTCTCTATACCCCCTCTCTTTGTCTCCCTCTCCCTTGTTGAAATACTGAGAGGGGGGATGAATTAGTATGAGCAATTTATTATCACTTTTAATCAAAATATGTAATAATTAACATCATCAGTAGTATATCATATATATATCATGGTAAGTATAAATCAATAGAGAATAATATACATCCACATAAACATAGTACACTATAATATACGTGGAAACCTAAATGGGATAAAGCCACATAATTCTTTTCGTATATATAAAAAGAATACATCCATTGGAAGAAACAACTTATAATTATCTAGATGCAACTGTAAGGTGGAACCAACTCTTGAATTGTTGGATTACTGAGAGGGGGGGTGAATCAATAATAGATAAATAATATCCTTTTTAACCACAAAATGAAATTGTTATATCAAAGTAGCATTATCATCCAATAGTTTCATAGTAAACAAACAATGAACACATGAGAAATCATACACATACACAATACACCAATGCTTTTCATGGAAACCCAAAGCGGGAGAAAACCACAAAATGATTTTTCTTATATGTCTTTAAGAATTACATTCATTCAAAGCACCAACTTCCTTTTTTTTCTAGTTGAAACTGAAAGGAGGATCCAAACCCCTAGTTTCTCAGGCTACAACCTCAAGGAAGCTCCAACTCCCCAATCCTTTTTAACCATAAAATTAAAGTGTTATATCAATGTATCATTATCATCCAATAGTTTCATAGTAAACAAACATTGAACACATGAGCAATCATACACATACACAATACACCAATGTTTTTACGTGGAAACCCAAAGTGGGAGAA
Source organism: Picea abies (assembly GCA_900067695.1). Classification (NCBI taxonomy): domain Eukaryota; kingdom Viridiplantae; phylum Streptophyta; class Pinopsida; order Pinales; family Pinaceae; genus Picea; species Picea abies. The sequence goes on along the minus strand of CBVK0101993491.1, from coordinate 714 downwards.
AACCACGAAATTATTTTTATTATGTTTCTTTAAGAATTACATTCATTCGAAGAGCCAAATTCATTTTTTTTCTAGCTACGAATGGAAGTAGGCTCCAACCCCCTAGATTCTTAGGCTACAACCTAAGGGAAGCTCCAACTATCGAATTCTCTAGCTATAACCTTCTATGTTCTCCAGATACAACCGGAAGGTAGCTACAACCACTTTTTCTTTCCCCATCCAACCACCCTGTCATAGATGTAGAATTATGGAACCATTATCACACTTTCACTGTGAGATATACTATTGTAAACTTGTACCAATCAACCTGCACCAAACAACATGTAACAACCTGTACCAAACAATGTACCAATCAACCTGCACCAAACAACATGTAACAACCTGTACCAAACAACCTGTAATCAACTTGTACCATAAAAAAATGCATCAACCATGCACCAACCTATACCTCAACCTGTACCATCAATGAGTGCATCAACCATGCACCGAATATGTACCAATAATGCATCAAATACACATAAAATATGACTCATCAATATGTGCCAACATCATCAATTATACACCTCATGTATGTGCCAACTCATCAAGTACTTGTCTCAACCATGTACCCAACATGTACCTCAAAAAAAATACCTCATCAATTTCATCATCCAAATCTAATTTTTAACTCTGTAATATACTTGGTGCATATGATCACATACCTACAAACCTTCC